>PDGT01000051.1:158050-175642 GCA_003671415.1 Megathymus violae
GAATAAATGTATCTAGTAGATAATTTTTTTTTTTTTTTTTTTTATATACAATTAAGCTAACCAGTACATACAGAATAGTTACAAAATACATTGTGTGTACGCACGAGCATTATCGTAATGTAACGTAAACATACATATTAAACATTTCTTAGTTGAAATATCACAATAAATATTACTACGCATGGAAAAGTCGAGCCCCTGATTTAGATGAAAGCAAATTATCGAATAAGTAGGCCAATTACTCTATAATAATTATGTTTATAGAGGTTTCTAATAAACTCTGCTAGTGTTTCAATGTTGAATATTTAATACTCTATTATCTTTCGTTAAGTGCAGACCCTGACTGATGACGTATGTCATTCGCCAGAAATGTACACAATAAAGATATGTTGAGGTTTTATCTATTTGAAATAACATGAATGACGAGATAAATCAATGTACACAGATTAATTACACATTGAAAATTGCAAAATGGCTGAAAGCACTCGGATGTAGAAAAAACGTAGTCTTTTATCATCAAGTAGATGGACAAAAAATTACGGGCTTGCTATACTTACGACGTTCGCTATATAATACCATTCAAAAATGGTTATTTGAACTTATTCACATTTATAAAGTTATATCCTTAACCATCAAATAATTGGTATAATTATTTCATTCAGAATGAAGCACACGGACTGGAAATTGTGAATTCGTAATTGTTAGTTATATTTGGAAATATGTATATCACGTACAAGATACAAATACACAGTTTGATGCCATTCGAGAGTAGAAAGGTTAGGTCATTTGCTTATTACGTATTGAGCCATTTTTTAAAGATGGATAATGATTTAAAAATAAATACTGCTCATATCGCTCATTAATTTCTCGTTAAAGAAACATAAGATACTATATAGTTTTGTTGACAAAATAAAATTTAAATTATATTTTTTAAACATAATAACTTTCGTAGTAGCGAAAAACAATAAAATTTCAGAAGTATAAAAAATTATTTATTACCAGTAAATGCAACATCAAATTCAGTCTTAAAAATATGTTTACGTATGGCTTAATAATACAGGAGGCACTGGCACATTTTTTATTATAATTATTAGTTATAAAAGTTGCCTTAGAAGATAATTAACTAGTAGATAAAACAACATACAAAAGTAAAAGTTGTAGTAAAAATTATGCCTGTAAATATAACAACCCCATTTCTGACCTTCATTAAATCAATATTAATGTGCCTTGCGTTAATTCAAGTATACCTACTTAAGTACTAAAGTTAAGTATGTGTTACAGTCTGCAGTCAAATCATTCTATGGAACAGTTTATTTTATTACTCCTCCTTTTACTCGTTTTAGAATAACTTTGATATGCCTTGATTTAGTCCAACAAAACAAAACATTTTCTTACATAAGTTAATGACAATTCAATTGTCATTAATGGGAATTTCGGATATAAGTGATGGATAAAATGGAAATCAAAATTTGACTGTAACACATTACAGTTATTTATAAACAATACAGCTATATTATTGTATTAATATGTCATGTTCCAATTTGACTATTGTGTCACAGGTATATGAAAATTGTAGTCAAGCATAGGATTTTTTACAGCAAGAATTAATAAGTAATAGGAATAGATTATCTCGGCTATGAAGTTAGGCACAATTACGTAGGAATATAGAAAATTAATGTCATACTCTGAAAGCATTTTCATAGATTTCAACACAGGATCTATTTTATAACCCCATTTATATTTACTATATAAACAAAATAAGTACAACTAAATCTGTCTCGATAAAATCGAAAAATCTGGCACGATATCGTATACAATGTTAATTACCTACAACACTAGTAATTTTTCGTATAAAAATAGCTTTGTGTAATTAAAAAATTATAATTTCACAAACATTAATGCAATTAATTAAAAATTAGAAGTTAAAAAAATGTTAATAACATCATCACTTATGTAAATATAAATAACAATTATTTGTGATGCAAATAACTATGGAACTTCAAAGTACCAATCCAGTTTCGCAATTTTTACTTAAAATAACAAAGCACCAAAATGACAAAATATATATTATTCACTATTACAGAATAAAATAAATTTGATCAAAAAATTAATTGTATACAATATCACAATGATTAAGAATAAAAATGTTACTTAATATATTTCCTATACGCTATACTGTATATTTAGTATAATAAATGTGAGGTAGACTTGTTTTAAACTAGCTATGAAGCTTCCATATGTCTATGTACGGTTACCGGAGCTATAATACTATTTTTCCCGCAAGGTAAGACGCTGATAGTCAAGTCTGGTGCCTTTAATCTTGGTTTAATTTTTGGTGCAAGCGGGCAACTTATATCTGACTTCGTGTCGTCAGATAACACAGTGGGATCGTTTACAGAGAATCCGGTCGCTTCAGAGTCCTCGTGAGGGGTCATTGTAGAATACCCTTGGTCGGAACCACCGGCCGTGTGGGATCTCCTATAACCAGTTACTACTCGATAAGGAGAGATAGGAGCCTCTATTTCCATTGCTGGAAGTAATTTGTCTTGGCCTGATTGGTCATGCATGTCATCGGATGGCAAGTGGCTCATTTGAACATCAGCATCATGCCATGTCTCCGCCGGACCATCGACGTATAAGTTATGACAACTAGCGGATGTAGTATTCTGCTTGTAACAATAAATTGCAACAGCTACGACTAAACTAACAGTAACTATGCAACCTGCAATAGGACCTATCGCTGAGTAGCTGCCTAAAGCATCTCTATTTACACGTCCGAATGTGCCCTCTCCATACGGGGTCACAGCACCTAAAACACCATTAAAACAAGTGGACTGCAAAGTACAGAATGGAGAAGAAAGGGGCGTACGACCATCCTCATCTAACTGGCACCATTCGCAACCCAAAACTCCTAAACAAGACGAGTGTGTGGCATATGATTCACATTGAAAATCAAAACAAGATCGTAAATTCTCCGCGAAATTTAAAAAGTAATGTGATTTATGATTGTTGTTCTCTGGCATCAGTCCACACAATGGAATATCTTGGTTCAGTCGGGTTAGGTTTGCACTAAAACAGTTGTACAATTCAGAGCTACATTCACATGGGCACTCGCATTCGGTTTGTTCCATTCGATTGCAGTTGAGACAAAGTCGATCGACCATGCTACAGGGACAGAAAGCATCTACTGTGCAGGATGCATTGACAAGCCCTATGAAAGCGTTCGTGCCTGGTATCGCAGAAATATAATAGTGCACACAGTGATCACCAGACACAACGTTAGACAGAACGTTTGGTAAAGAAGTGTTAAATTCATAAAATCTTTGAATCGTTCTGTCGAAAACGTTGTTGCACAATCGTTTTGTAACGAAACCCTTGTGGTTTAACATATCAATCGCGATCATTGACTCCTTGTGTGTAATATGCTGCTGTTCAATAGGACCAGATCCATTAGGGTCCATCAAACCCGGATGGGAAACCAAATATCCGCGATTATTCATTACGAAACATTTAACATATGGCATGGCACAGTGAGGCATGCTATCGATAAGTAATTTATACATAAAGCCCATAGTTATATCCATTGCCACAACCATAGTTGGATAGAAAGGGCGTTTCACTGCATAAGATATGGAAACAACATAGCCGGCACCACCAATGTCTAAATTCGGGGGTGTTAAAATAATTTTATCTGGATTTTCTAATGCATAAGTATACCAGGGTCTTTTTACCGGCTCGTAATCATACTCCAAAACAGTACCAGGAAACATGACTAAAACTCCACTTTCAGTAACTGCATATCTGCGGACAATATATTTGGAATAAGTTCCATGCAAATGCTGTCTTTTGTAAAATGACAATATGGAGTTGAGAAATCCAACATCCTGCTGTATTTCATTTTTTAATCCAGGATTCGATAGAAGGCCATGAGCAACACTTTTTAGATACGCCAAATAGTTCTGCATATAAGTAACAGCTTCTTGTCCATCTCCCATATCATACAGGTAGTTAAAGGGTGATTGAAAGCTTGACGGACTTAAGTACACAGTGCCCTGATCTATAGTAGCTATCTGCTTGAAGTGTCGACATATTTTACCAGTTTTTGGTGGAAATAAATCGAGCCTATGAAACAGTATCTCCTTACTGCTCCTTGTAAAATATATATTTGATTTATTAGATGTTTCATTATCTATTGATTCTGATACAATACAGACTATATACAAATTATGAACCCATTTCCAAGAATAGGTAATAGATTTTGTACAATTTTTATCATACATAGTGAGATTACCCAATTCATTAGATATCATATCTTTCTTGACAGTATTAACAAAGCTATAGGTTTCAATCATCTCTATATTAGTAAATTTAATCTTCTCTGTAGCTAATTCTGGCCGTGGGAAATATGTGTGCATTAGGACTTCTCCAGAGAAATCCATAACAAATGCTCTCTTATGTTGATTTGTGCTTTTGAAGTACAGGATATCTTCTGCAAGGTCTGACCAATATAAATCTAACCCCAATATACCATTTTGCATGGGATACACTAAAGGAACCATAAAGTCTCGTTCAGTTGCTTCCCAAATGGGAGTGACAGTTCTTACTTCATTTTTATATTTACTGGGAAGTAGAGAGATAAATGCTGATGCAACTTGACCTACTACTCCACTGTCATTAATATGTATTTTCATCACAGAATGCTCATTAGAATGGTTATGCCATTTATCAAAACTCAGAATGCCCAATGAAATGTTTCTATCTGTTTGGCTCTCATTTATCAATCCAATAGAGAATTTCACAAAATTCCCTAAATCTGGGTAGTGCGGGAATATTTTTAACCAAGAATCATCCTTCAAAATCTTAGTATCTGTTAGAAAAATAAATAATTGTAACTTGGGTAAGTTCTTTTCTTGTAGTAATTTTTTTAATTCCTTGTTTATAATTACCGGTGATAGATTTATACTTGTTGTAGCTTCTAAAGATGATAGGTATTCTCTCAGTAACATTTTATTGTTATCTGTGGCATTTCCCAAATTTGACATGCCATCATTGTTACACATGTCTTCAAATTTCACGAAATCTGTCATATTAGTAATTTTCAATGCAATTAAATCTGTGTTCTGTAGAGCAAACACTGCTTCTTGAACAACACTTATTGCATGGTGTAGGAATTCTACCTTCATACTATTGTCAATTATAAAAACCAGAAGCTTTGGATCAGGATGTATAATCCTATGGTACAAATATCTTAAATTTGAGTGTGGCATTGCTGTACAATCTTTATCTGTAGCGTAGTCCACATGTGAAAGATAGTACTCTCTTTTTACTTTCAAATCTTTAAAGCGGTCCAACATGTATGAATTTGAATGTATAGAAGATACATTTTCGTATACATTAGAATTCCTTATAATCACAGTCTTTCGAATTGAATTGAATGGACAAGGGTTTGTAAAGGACGGAGTACTGTTACTACTTATTGTACTGTTCATTTCTACTAGAATGTTAATAGCGGAAGAAAGTTTATGGCTCAACTTATCTGCTATATTCGTCAGAAGATTACTGTCGGAAATCTGATGTCGGTTCACTTTGTAAGCCGTCCGAGTTCGGACCTCGAAATGAGTAGCATACTCACTTCCAAGTTCATCAACTATAATTTCATTGAATTTGTTCGCCAAGGAATCCGACAGTCTCCATAAGTTATGTTTATTGTCGCAACGGTTAATCGGACTTGTACAATTTTCATTTTGTGAAGACGCCTGGTGCACGATGGCAGCTGTGATCATAAATAACAACGATTTATGTTTCATCTTGTCGGCATTATCTTTGATGCACGTCACATTTGATTATATCTCCATCCACCGGTCGTAATGTTTACAATATTATCACGTAAGTCACCCATAACCACTACACATTTATTCAAACAAGTTTTATTCATAAAACATTCATTATCCACACTTTGCAGTATGGATCATATTCTTTTAATCTCAAATTTTTAGTTTTATTTGAACGATACGGAAAAAATTTAAGCATGTAAAAACCGAATGTCGAAAATCTCGAAACTGCGTTATTTACTATATCTACTGAGAATACAGTACTAAAACCTAAGCTTACTAGTAACTGCTGCTGAGTACTGTCAAAAGTGACAAATGTAGGTAAATCGGCAATGTCAGCAATACTTTAGCTGTCATTCAATCAAAGACCGATTCTTGCATTATGGTTCACAACAGATAACGAAAACTGTAAAAATTAAAGGTAATGTCACTTTAATACTATACAAGATAAATAATTATGTCTGTGTTATTTTTATAAAATAAGCTAATGCTTGACGAGTATAATGGGATTTTTTGATTTTGTAAATCAATCATGATAAGATTAATTTGTTGTGAAGATTGTTTGTTTGACTTTCTTGCAACTATATTCTATGGTACCGCACTGTACCGTAAATGTTTTACACTCATATCATAGCATGATTATATCAATATTCTTGTTTTATTGCTTATGATATTAATATAAAAAATATTATATATGAGTATGGGCACACAAGAATGATTTTAGTAATCATACATTATATTTGAGATTTTTTAACATAAGTTGAGTTGACTCTAATTATTATTGTGTTTAATCATTTTCGTTGCAAATTTGAAGAGACAATTAACAAACTAATCAGCAACGTGTATATAAGATACTGACGCTGCCTAGGTACTGAATCCACTGAAGTTACTACCTACTGGGATCCGTACTGTTCCGGATATTAAGGTAATTTTTAGATATAATATCTGAGAAATTCAAATCTTGAAGTTTCTTAAATTGTAGTTTCTCTACGTTTTGTTTTATATTTTTGTAAAAATCAAATCAAAAGTGTCATGTTATTTAATTATATTTATAGCACTAATTTCTTTCTACTGTACTATCTGTAAATATTTAACTATGAGGAGCGAGGTGCGTTCATAAAAAAAATAAAGTTTCTGACTTTTTACTTACGGTATAGATAAAATAGTTTGTGCAGTTAAGCAAAAAATTACTACAACATATAAAGTAGTATTTTGATGTGTCTATGGACGAGTTCCCAAATCCCTAACCAACGGTTGTCATTTTAGATAGTTTGTCATGTATATGTCCTACTAATGATGTCTAGCGAATTCTACTAAAATATTTTATTTCAATTATGGTGCAAATGAATTAGTGTATAAGTTATTAATATGAATATACGGTAAATGACAATCAGCGAACTGATTTTCTAAATTATCACAATGACTGATCGTTCCATAGCGGTAAGTCGACATGACAAAGTCATCTTGTATCTCGAATGTAATTAGTTGTAAACTCGAATGTTTTTGTGTTTGTTCGCCAACCTCGTCGTATATTTTGTAAAGTTTTTAATTTTTTGACCATATTTAAAATTTGACTTCGATATTGTTGATGCGATAGCAATAGTTTCTGTGGGTGTCTGGATTAGACTAGGCAGAATAAAATGCGTTATACCGTATGTGGCGTACCTTTGTAAATTGTAATATGTATAATTATTGAATGCTGGTAGAATATTAGCGTAAATTTATTTATTGTTATTGTAGGAATTCAGATATCATTCCGAATTTTTTTTACTTACTCGTGCTTGAAACCAAATTATTCATTTTTTATTTTACTAATTACGTTTATTGTACTTAAGAAAGTTAATACTTTGTTTTTTAAAAATTTTGTAACATTATACACAGTAAACCTGTAACATTTGAAATATAATTTTTGCTTGTTTTTTTTTTCCTTCAAATACATTACAGTTAAAATATTTTCAGCCCCGTCCTAGCCTAGAGCAAGTGATAGCAATAGTTGATTTTATGGAAAAACACCCAGTTCTGGGTCTGGGTCAGTTGCGAGGCTTGGAAGGGAGAGATGAGAGCAAGAAACTGTGGTTAAAACTCACTAGGATTGTCAATAACATTACTGGCCCTACACGGCCAATGAAATCGTGGGTTAAGGTAATTTATTTGGTAAAGTGCCAAATTGTGTTTGCTACAATTTTTATCATAATGGCACACAATATTACTTTAAAGTTTCCTTTCCACACATACTAATGAGAAATCATAAATAGGTGAGGACCTAAAACATATTCAACAATAAATATCTCAGATTTCAAACAATTATGCCATATAAAGTTTGCCTGAGGTACATTTCAAAACCAAGACTTTTTTCTTACTGAAAGTGTAATTATTATATGTATGTATAATATACATTATTATGTATATACATATATAAATATTTAACTGAACACCTACATAAACTTCTCACTTCCAACGGTGATTGGTAGATAGCATAGTAATACAATTAAATTATATGTAAATAAAATAATGCCATTTATTTTTTATTAATTTAAGGGATATAACAGGTGCTTATTTGCTTTCAGTATTGGGCTGATAAAAAGTCCACAGTAAGATCAAAAGTTCAATCTTGTGGAGGAGATAGCAACATCTTGTGCTCTAGTATAGAAAAGAAGATTTGGGATCTTTTTTTGGCCAATGACAAGAACAGTAAGATTAAAGCTTTATATTATTTATTGTTTAGTTAAATGTTTTACAAAATTAAATGATCAAATATTTTGAACAGAAAACAGTAATGTGGTAAAGGTAGAGTCCCATTTTATGGAGGAACCATTCTACAACGAAGACAGTTTGGACCAAAACCATGTGGAAAATGAACCCACACTCACCCTTGAAGAACCACCTAATGATGCAGAAGAAAGGCAAATGGTTATAATGGAAAAGTTGGTAAGTTTTACTTAAATGTACCTTCACACACTCATACCCCTGCACTAGGATTTTGTGTTGCAGTTAGCATAGACATACACAAATAAGACATCATAAACGACAATGACTCAAGAATAAACATTAATGAGCCACATAAATAACTGCCATGGCCAGGATTTTAATCTTAGACCACTGCCAATGATAACCATGAAATGTTTTGATGTGTTTTAGTTTTAGTATTTGGGAGTGAGATAATAAATGGATTTCTTGTGATGCTTCTGGTGTTACCAAGGTTTATCAGAGACAATGACAACCTAAAGTTAGATTACTCATCTGCCATTTCAATGGTTATCAAAAACCAAACCATGTTGATATCATATTGGAATCCTTAAGATAAGAATTCATTGCAAATGACAAATTATGTCATGTTTGATTATGGCTTTCTAGGTGAAAGTGATGAGTGAACAGGCGTCTGCAATGATGCAGTTGGCACAAGCGTCGCAGGCCAGCTCGCAGGCCATGCAGCGGCTGGCAGAGGCCTCTCAAGTACAGGTTCGATCACTAATCACAATACAAATACACTAGATAGGATGCCAGGTATAGCTGCCACCACCCTTCTAGGATCAACTGTGAAATGTGAATACCTACCTACCTGTTTCCTCATCTGTATGTATCTGTTTGTGTGTTATTTCTAATCGATGTAAGCAAGTGATCAGAATTTTGTTATTTCTGTGTAAAAATTGGAGAAAAACTAGTTAATCTTTGTACATTTTTAAACCTTTGAACCTACAACATAACAAAGTTTATAGCTATGTCCTGATTGCAGCGATGAAACATCTTCAGTTTTTCAAATCCAAGTGCATTATAAACATTGGGATAATCAGAATACCTATGTGATACTAAGTAATAATCCAAATACATAACACTTATAATGCCATAATAAAACTAATGAATATTAATGAAATCTTAAAATCTCACAATAGATAATTCTTAAGTCCAATCTCCACCTTCAATATATCCTATGTCTGATATTAGGAAACATTGTACTACCTTTTTTTTAAAAAATAATTAACTAATGAAAAATAATTTATATATATATATATATCTATCGAGACTGTACATTATATGAACAATATGATTTGAAAATTGAATTCCTAAAGTAATTTTATAACACATTACATCTACCACATACCCGCGACATGCACCGTGCGTATCTAGTGTATCCACTCAAAATTTTTATACATTTTGACAAAAATACATTTCTTTAGTATAATGTTCAAATATAGCTATTTCTGATTTAGCCAGTGTAAGGCATGTAAGCGCCCAATCGATTTGACGCTTTTAGTATAAAACATTGTAATTTCAAGATAATTGTGAAAAAAAAATGGATTGATCGATTGATTCTGCAGGTTTCTCAGTTTTTCTATACTAAAATTCCATCGCAATGCGCCCAACGGTTTGGCTGTGAAATCGTAATAGACATAAGAGTTACTTTCGCATTTATATAATTGTTGGCGATTGTGTTGTATTCATACAGGCGCGGGCGATAGAACGACTAGCCACCACATTCGAAACCATTAGCGCATCGACACACGACGTGAGAAACGCGATCGTTGACATTGACGCCACTATGAAGAGGTTCTACTCTACGTCACCGACCTAGCATCTGCCTTTGGGGCTGCCTAGCGACATCTAGCGGCACGGCTCGGAACTAGGACCCTCACACGACACGACAAAAGACCCGACGCGTGCATCCAGTTCCAATGCGTGAAATGTACAACATGTAACCATAGACTATCGCGTTCGTTCGATTTTTAAATATAAAAAGAATTAAGATAAGGTAACTTGAGGACATGTGTGTGTAAAGTTTTTTTTAATTTAGTTTTTGATATCCGTTTGTTTTCCAACTTAACAAAGTTTAATTAAAAATAGATGACTGTTTAATTATAGATTATGTGGGTTGATTTTTGTTGAATTATTTTAAACTTACTGTTGGTTAAATATATGTTTATCCGATCTACTGAAGCGTCAGTTATTTCTTAGGTACAGATTATTGCAAACTTTTATTTGTCAATATCGTAACAATTTAAATTGTACTTTATGGTATACATATTTATTTTTCCATTTATGATATTCGTGTTGAGTTAACCTTAAGTTCTTACTTTTGTAAGTATACCTTATGTAGGGTAAGCTATAAATTATATCAGTGTAATTGTTCTTAAAATAACATACAATTATAACTGTATAACTATAATTGATTATCTAATGAATAAAATTATAATAGTTGTTTATTATTACCCCTGCTGTTACTTTTCGGTTTAAAGAAATAACAATTATATAATTTATTTAAAGATTTAACTGATTCACATAATAATTGATTTGATGTCATGACTTTTTTAGGTACATTTTAATAATGACAATTACCTATGTTATAAAATTGCAATGAAGTTGCAAGTGGTCTCCTGTCAGACTTAGTTGGCAAGTGTAATGGCAATATTTTTCCCTTATACTTGTGAGACTGATTCATACAGAACTTAATTATCATTGCTTCAGTGAAGCAAAACATCAAAAAACGAAACACCTGAGTGAGACAGACTGAAATTGTTGGATTGAGTTGCATATCCATAGGTGATATCGGCTTAACTTCAATACATTTCACGTTTAGTAAGAGAGGCCATTGAGATAGAAAGACACATGCCAAAAACGTTAATTGAAAAGATTGGTTTAGATTAGGTCAAGCGTGGAATACAGCGGTTAGTTTGTGTATGGTAAAAAC
This sequence comes from Megathymus violae, assembly GCA_003671415.1. Lineage (NCBI taxonomy): Eukaryota > Metazoa > Arthropoda > Insecta > Lepidoptera > Hesperiidae > Megathymus > Megathymus violae. The sequence goes on from PDGT01000051.1 coordinate 169,565, forward strand.
AGTATCAAGTTCATTGCGTGAAGATTTCCTTAGTGTCGTGTTCGTGATACCCAAGAACGCAGGAAACGTAAAGTTGACTGGTTCATCTGTCATTAGTGTTTGTCAAGAGTCTCCTGTCATCGCAGTTTCGCCGTGAGCAATTTAATTTTGGGTCCAAATGTCGGTGGAAAACATAAAAATCAAGAATATAAAATAGATCTACGTTAATTTATAAATAAATTATATTGTTCGTACGATTTAAAATAAGTTTAAAATATAATAAGTAAGAAAACAATATGTTTGAAGGCACAGAAAAAGCATACCATCGTCTCGATTGGAATTTTCGTGCGATTTCTGACTTAGTCAATTTTGCCAAATATTTTACCGCCGCATGAGAGGAACACCGACCCGGAGTTGTCGGAACCAAAGCCGTGGAGTATTGTCGTGAGCCATAATGCTAAGGCGAAGGCAATTCCCAAGGCATGTATCTGTAACTTCTCCCGTTGCCAAGAAACGGGCGGCGTTATATACAGATGTTATATTTCTGGCTTCTCAGAGCGAAAATAATGTGATTAAAAAGGCACTGCTAAAACTATGCCAGCTAAAACTGCTGCAGTCACAATTCCTGTGCCTGAGAACCGGTTTTTAAATTTCTGGTTCTTCGATATAACCTGAACCGGTACCGCGGGACACAAGCCGTGCTGCTCCAATTTCTTGCGGAGTGGTCAGTTGCCTTGGCGGCAGTGACGGAGCCCTACAACGTCCCGTATCATCCATTCTGGTTCGGTGGTAATATAGAAACTTGGTCGCCGTCTTCTGGAAGAGGAGGAAGAAAATCCCTGCTGCTTCCTCTTAAAAAGAGGCCGGTATGTGTTTCTGTGGAATGGCAGCCTCTGGCATTAGTGGGCTGTTATGTCCCTCCAACTACAAAGAAACCGGGGTTCCATAAGCACATGTCAGGATGCGTCGAGCTCGAGCGCTCAGGCGGCGATCGCACCTTCAAACACACATTCGGGTGGCACGCAGTCAGTTGGCAGTGGCCAACGTGCGATTTATGCTATCTTGTCAAATTTCGTAGCCTGGCCGGAGAGATGAAAATAACGTCACCTATGTCCTCCGTTGTGAGATTTTCCTGCTTCGCTTTATATCGTTGTTTTGCATGTAAATGCAATAAAATTGATGTTTGCGTAAATATTCTTTATCAAAATTACAATGTAGAAAATACTAACACTACACATAGTGACCACAGTATTTCTACAAGGTAATATTTAAATTTTTAAATTGCCTATTGAAATTTTATTGAAGTCATGGTCTTACCTAGGGATACCTGTTTTGTAGCTACAATCTCAAAAATTACGATATACAAAAGTTTGCCGTGTTGGGGCGGCCTAGAATACTCCCCTCAATCCCATGCTGACAGAACAGGGTGTCGTAAGAGGTGACAGAAGCCAGCCTGCTTGGTTGTAAGGCTTTGGGTAAGAATTATATTATCAGTATTATTATTAATTCATTAATATTGTAACCGGTATTATTATCTTTCGGTGAAGCCTGCCTGGCTATGTACCCTCATGGTTTAGTCAGCCGCCAAACGACTCGTCGTGTTCCGGTCGGGGGCTTGACGGCTGGTACTTTATCTCTTCTTTTTCTAGCCCACAATGCAACAGTGATAACTTTGGTCTTAGATAATAATATCCATGGGCGACGGTGACCACTTATCATCAGGTAGCTCGTCTGCTCGTTTGTTTTACCGTTAAAAAAATAAGGATACCATAGTAATTTGAAGTAAAAGTAAGAAAAATCCCTGGAAACGTGAGCTATTTGATAGAAAGCCGAATAATAAGATACCTTTCCGACAATACTCTTTATTGCAATAGTATAAATAGTATCTGAAATAGTATTTACTCAACAGCAAATTTTCACATTTTCTTTTCTCTCTAAAAACTATCTTTTTTGACAACCTTCCAATGCATTGTTTTTTCTTTTTCTTTTTTGCCTATTTTAAAATAACACTCAACCAAACTTATTTTACATAATATGCAAGACTTTGGATTTTATTAACGGTAACATATTATACATTATTATACCATTATTAACATCGTGTAGTATGAAATTCGATCATAAAGTTTAAATAACGTTTTGATTCAAATTTTTTCATTGATACATTAAGCTCGTTAATAGCTATCAAACAAAAAAAAAATGACAAACAGAGAGACAAACGCACTGAACTATTCTGTCTGCGTATTTTATACAAGTAGATATGCGTATCATCATCGGGTTTTCCACGTTATATCTTTAAAGCACGTACAGAAAACCGACATGTATTTATCTCTGTAAATTTTTGTACACTTGACATTCTGATATATAATAACCTACGACATACATATACTAATACTGCACATTGTAAGCGTGAAACACACAAAGCGTACTTGGTGTCTTGGTACAGTAAAAAAATACTGAAATGTCACTCCATAAATATAGCTTCCGGATATTAATTGTTATGAGTAAGTTTTTATTTCTTTGTAAAATAGGTTTTTTTTTTATGTAAATAGTCGACAAAAAAATAAACAACTCACCTGACGGTATTTACAGTCACCATTTGGTCACCGCCATCCATAATACCCAAGGCATCAACAACGTATTGCCAACTACATTCATGTATGTTTAAAGTAGGGTCCCGTCAATTACTGGTTGTACGTAACTGTAAACGAAAGAAGTAAATAAACACTTCACGGATTGAATCGAGAAGGACGGCTGTAGCTAGCTAGACAGGTAAAAAATTCTACTACCACGTACCAACGAGTGCCATAGATAGTAAACCGGGTGGTACAGAGCACAGTTGAAGGTTCAACGAACGGATCTCTCGCCTTAGCTTCGTTCGTTGTTCAATAGGGTTGCACCACGAGCAGATGAGGTTGCCTTGGACTCAAGAGTAAATGGAACCTGGTATACCATTACACGTGATTTTTTAATTTGATTATTATGTACGGCACGCAGCATTTTTAATATGCTTTTCTTCTCAAATCTCACGAACAAAATTTCTGCTCCTAAAAGAGACTAGAAATAGGATGGACGGTTTTATTCAATTGTCTAAGGAGTATAACTCTTGGGAGATTCCTTCTTAATGTTCAACAATTTACAATTTAGTATTTAATTCGCTATATCTCATAGACGCTGGGTTTTCTCGCATTAAAATCTGGGTAGGTACTTTTTAATTAAACTCCTCAAATTTAACGGTGTAATTAAAATTAAGTTAAAAATTAATATTTGTCATCATTATTTTAGGTTTAGCTCAGTGGATTCGCGCTGCGCATTTGCGATATTACAAAAGGTAAGGCAGTCACTTTTGTTTACGTAGTTCTGAGGTGTAAGGGAGTTCATCTATCCTCGGGTTCAACCAGCCCTGTTCGCGGTGCACCGCACTGTACACCGGACGAGGCTATGTCGTCCGGTCCCCCTGTTGGAGGTCGTTGTGCTCTGTAAACGGGGTGGCGTTTAATCCTGATGGCTGACGGTACTCGTGCATATTTTAGGGCTAGTTAGCCTAACTGGTTGGCTATCAAAGACCATGCAATACACTTTTACTGTATAAATTTACCTTTGTTTTGGTTGCAATGTCGGAGAATGAATATTTAGCGTTCCACGCTTCCTACATTTGCAAAACCTCGGTAATACCTAGATTTCGAATGACTCAGCTCGTTGGCAAGCTATGTACATAGAGAAATAGAAGTGGGTGGTAATTTTGCAACCTGAAAATTTGATAATTCTCCAAACACTCTTAAACCAGGATTTGTTTCTTTCCTGGATCTATATATAAAGTATTAGGATTGGTATAAAGCCTGAAAGGTATCTGCTAGTTCCTTCTTGATGATATGATTAGATAACTAGAATTGTTTTTGATTTTGGGCTTTATGACGTATATTAAACAGAACTTATTACATAAACGGTGATTTCAATATTAGCTCAATAGAAGATTACAAGGAGACAGAACTTCAAAACCCACTTCCGCTATTGGATTGGATCGACCTTTTTAAGCCGACATTATTCCACGCGTTTGGATACAGCGGGAGCCCAGACAAGGAAGATGTAAAGATTATCACAAATGCATTCATTAATAAGAACGATACCAATTATATCCTCGTCAACTGGGAATTGGAGGCTAATAATAAATTACTTGAACCAGTGCTCGCCCACGCTTTAACTGCAACGCCAAATTCTATATTAGTAAGTTACTTTATATCTACTCGTGTCTATCTATCAGCCTTTCGTAGTCCACTGCTGGAGATAGGTCTGCTCTACTGACAGCACGCTGACCGGTCCTGGGCCTTCTGAATTCAATGATTATTGGTCGTTAGTTTACTTATTTATTCTATGTTAGTACAAACATATCTCATTTAATTTTAAGACAATAATCTCATTGCTGTCTATACCTACTGCATATAATAAAGTAAGGGACTAATAAAGTTTTAGAACGCCATTAAAGAAACGCAAAATTAAATATATAATAAACTGTATCCGCCGGTATCAAGTTTATAGTTATTTATATATTTACTCTTTATTGTATATTTCTGTAGTGGGCCGCTTATTTGTAAAATGTGAAGTAGACGTTTTACGACTGTGAACTCAGTCTGCACATTCCATTTTTAGTCAAATTTTTTGATAAAGAAACCGTTTTATGACACACTGTCGTTAATTTGATCATTTTGAAAATTTTTGTCTGTCTGCCTATATGTATACTCAAGAACGACTCGACCGATCTTAGTGAAAATTGGTATGTAGTGAGAACACGTGATTGCGTTGGTGATAGGTTATATAAAATATCAGAAAACGTAATGATGTTTAATCAAAAAAATATATGAAAATTTTCATAATCATGTATATATACTAATTATTAATAGTCCAACCCGAACGAATTCAAGCGGGGTCGCTAGTATTATATAATATGAATACACATAACAACTTAGCTTAGCTTAACTTTATTACGTAAATAAATAAGTATGGGTATAAACAATTATTATACATATAAAAATTCTATGTTTAGCTGTTTATTGAGTTTATGGTTTCAGATTGGAAAAAAAACTTGGTTTATCACTTTTACGACTTTCTTGGTACATGGATATGAGCACAGTTCAGCTATCTGGACATTCATTAGGTGCCCACTTGGTTGGTTACGCTGGGTCGATGGCCCGTGAAAGGGGACTGATTATAAGACGGTAAGTACTCGTAGTATATTAACTTCTTTTATTGCGAGAAATTCCCTTGAAACACAATGTCTTCTATAAAAGATGCTGACGTCATATCCTCGTTTCTTAACCATCACAGCGTGTCACCAATATACCTATTGTTGGTTGGAGAAGTTGGCCTGAAACTATGGACAGAAACTACAAATATAAGATAGGTTATATACAACTATTATTAATAAATTTTAATTTAATAATATGTTAGTTTGAAAAATTTAGGGGGACTTTGATCTTTGCCTACGTTGATAATAAATATCCTCGGGTTCGATACCCTGCCGGGCTAATCTATATGTCTTTAAATGCCACGTAATCCATCTAATATAATTATTAGAACGCAACGTTAAATAAAACTTAATAGAGCTGCGTGTCTATGCGCAATTCTTTGGAATATGTTTGCGACCGATGGGCCATGGCGGCATCTTGATTAGTAAGGTTTCATTGTAATACAAATAATTAAATGGCTACCAATGAAAACCTTACATTTTAATGTGTCCAAAGGGCTTGATACATTATAATTCAATTCGTATAAGTACATATATATCGCCGTGTAATTCATGCTTACTGTCTTTACTTTAGAATTACAGGATTAGACCCATCCAGTTTCCGATACGAAGGATATACATCGGCGCATTATAAGTTAAAACACCGGGTAGTACTCAATAACAAAACAAAAACAACGGGCAGAGGCAAATTAAAACACTCCCACCCTCAATCAACTAGTATAAAAACACGTGCAAAACCACTCATAGGTAGGTAAGCGCCCCCTTTCCCTAAAGGGGGTCGCATCAGATGTCGGCTTAAAGGCCTCCAGGCCAAAGCCAGCCTCGGGTGGTGTTTAGTGGGTAGGCCCCTAGGTTTTTCG
>PDGT01000051.1:181827-197018 GCA_003671415.1 Megathymus violae
TCAACCATGGACGTTTCAAACGTTAACAAAAAATATAATTTGGAATAAGAAAATACGAAATGAACACGTATTGTAACTCCTTATCGCAAATACCTAATTAACATTCAGCGTTGGACGCTATTTTCCATATCTTAAAATTACAAGCACGTCAATTCCTTTGTGGAATGTACATAAGTACCCGTCAGTATACCCATATGGTTTCAAACAGAGGACAACCTTTTAAGGTTCCGTATGATTTATATGGATTAACTGTTGCGTCGTCACTGAGATGAGTACAAAAATACACTTTTTTTATGTTAATTGCCGACAAACGAGCAGACGAGCCACCTGATGGTAAGCGGTCACCGTCGTCCATGGACATCAGCAAGACCAAAGGTATTACTGATGCGTTGTCGGCCAGGAAATGAGAAGAAGGTTAGAAAGAAGGTACTGGCCGTTAAGCTCCCAGCCGGAACATGACGAGTCATTTGACGGCTGACTCGAGCAGGAGGGTGGTAGCTAGCCAGGCAGGCTTCACGGAAAGATAATAATACCAGTAATAATATTAATGACTTAATAATAATACTGATAACACCGGAGTATTTTGGGAAAATATAAAAAATTCCAGTGGTTTGCAGAGGTCAGGTCCAAAATCCTACCTTGGTAAATGTAAAAATACACATTTTACGAAAACCTAGTAAATTTTTCGCATCGCATTGGTCATGCTCCTATTTCAGATGTGGATGGACGGCGGTGGCCCATCACCATTACGTGGTTCATTCCTGATTCCGAGAATGGATGGATGATAGACAAAATGACGTTTAATTGTTAAAAAATCTCGTTTGTAAAAAATCCTTTAAGAGTAATGGTATCTTAGGTGTCGATATTTTTAAGTAGTCTAATTTAGGGAACATCGGAAGGACAAGGCCAAACTAGCCTCCAAGTAATTGGGTGTGTTCACTAGAGCGAAGCGGTGTTTAATAAGTCGTTGCTTTATAAAGCACAAGTCCGACCACATATGGAGTTCCGCTCCTAACATTGGACTAGAACCCCAACTACAAAAGTGTACCATTTTGACCGAGTTCAATGACAAGCAGTTCTGACCTGGTCGACGATCCCAAGTTCACGGGCGGCTTGGAATCGCTTGGAATGCGAAGGGACGTGAGCTCTCTTTACAATACAATAGAATATTGTGTGTATTATTAATGTTTATGGCTGACAGGGACCATTTACTATCAGGTGGTCTCTCAGCTCGTTTGCCTGCTTATCACATGAGAAAAAAGAAAAAAAAATAGTAAGTAGTGTAGGATTAACAATACCAGAAAATACCGGTAAAATTAATACCGGTATATTTAGGAGGCAAATCTAACTCTTTATTGTAATTACAAAACGTAATGGCTCGTGTGTTCTATTATTTCAAACACGCGTATTAAAGCTGAAGTTGTATGTTTACGTAACAATGAATTTATAATATATCGGATTAATGATATCGAAAAGGACGTTACGAAGATATCGTAACGAAAACAAGGTCTTATTTAGAGGAATTCATGTAGTATAAATTGTCAAAGGATTGCCTGAATAGTGACTTAATTCGGAGTCAACCGTAACGGTCTTGTATCACAATAGTGTCTGTCGTTGTGGACAACGCACGCAGCGCCAATAGGTGCACTATGGGAATTATTATTTAAATGTCGTTCTGCTAAATAAATTCGTCATAGCGATTTTTAAAAAACGAATATCTTTTTGTTTTTGTTTATTGAATAAAAATAAATTAGTAAATAAATAAATAAATTTTGTGCGTGCATCTTTAACAAATATTTCAAGTACAATTAATGTTAAGGCGTTTCATGAAGTAAAATATTTAAATTATATTTAGTCTTCTGAAAATATTCTACGCCAACAGCAGACAATGTGTGTTACAAACAGCAAAATAATAACATCACTTATAATATTAGGTGAGTGTGATTTTTAAACTACATAATTTATTTTGTTAATAAGTTACCTAACCTCTGGTCCGTTCATTTACTAATCTTAAGTATTTAGCGGAAGATAAAATATATATATAATAAAAGCGACAAAGGTGGTTGCTATGTTATCAGTTTGAAACCTAGGTTTATGTTACGACTAAAATAATTGTGTTACCAGGGTCTCTAGGCCCACTGCTACTTCATTCGGTTTGAAAAGTTTTCTTATGATAAGGTGCACAATGAAGATGTTAGTTAAGAAACGAATATCATCACGAATATCTCAAGCTAATTTATATATTTTAATTTATACGAGTACACAATATAAAGCCTGTGCCCGTCGGAAATAATATACCTTGCAAATAGGTACCGTGGTCACATAATCGCACTCTCTCTTTATAATATTAATTTAGATTAAATTATAAACTGTTTGATATTACAGGATTTTTACAATGCGCAAGATCTGCTTTTCTCCGTTGTTATAACCGGTAAGTACTATTATATAACATATACACACATCCCAACAGCCGAAAACCGAATCATTCCTGGACTCTCTGGACTCCACAACCTTGAAGACTATACGGCGAGCAAGTAAGATACTTTTCGAAATTATCTTTATTAAAGCGACTGATAATAATATAGGTTTCAAATCACACGTACTTTGAACGTGATGCGTGCATAGTGTTAGGCGATTTAAAGAGGCAATAGCATTAAGAGAAAACTTGATTTTCGTAAGCTTTTAGCTCAGAAATGTGAAAACACTCATAAACAGAAATGACCCCGTACCGTTAGTTGGTTAGTCTTGTCATTATTGTACGACATATTATTTCTTTATTTCGTATTGAAATGTTTAGTTATTTTCATTACGTTGAATATCCAAAAAGTTCAGCCCATACTTAACTGTCTGATATCATGCAATAATATTTCATAGCTTTTCACGAAAAATAAGACATTTCAAGAAGCGACTGTTATTTAAATATTAAAAGAGCCAGTTTATATCACTTTTGCTGCCACTATAAATACTGTATTGTATTGAGTTATTGCAGTATTCCCGCTTCACAGCGCTTATCACCAGGGGGCTGTTGGCCCCCTCGGGTAGAACGTCGAGTCTCGAACTCCTCACACTTTGGCCAGCGCCCTCAGGCTTGCACGCTGTGTAGGATGCCATCGATTGATTGATATATACAGTTTTAATTTTAAAACGCTATACCTCGAAACGATGGTATGTGTCAATCGTGAGTACTCCACCTAGTTAAGCAGCTTCAGGCACAGTCGGTATATGAATGGATGACGGGAAGTGGCAAAATTTCATGAGCAGTGTCGTGCTTTGGAGTTTGACTGGTTATTATTAGATAAGTAAGCGTAATTATTCGACGCTTGGTCACTAAGAGTTCCATCAATTTGCACTCAATCAATGTGATATATATACATATATATATTATATACATATTCGTACATACAAGAGGCGGCAGACTGATTTATTTATATTTTATATTTAATCCATATGACATGACGAAACTCAAGATTCTTTGATCGGAAATTTTTATATTTGTTTCTATGTTTTAAGTATAAAATTGCACAATATTTTTTCTTGATATATTTTTAATATATTTACGAAAATACCGTTTCAGTACAAATATGAACTTGAATTAATAATGTACGACCTTAGGTTATTTTTGCCAATGCAATTAACAAAATGTTGTTTATTTCATAAATTTTACTTCTTCGGTCAGAAATAAGAGTATGTATTTGTATAACAATAGTTACTAACTACTCCGCTACCGCTGCATACAAGGTTAACTATTTGGACAAGTAGGGTGACAATACAATTATTATAATACACCCTAAGTTCTTAACCGCACACGCAATATTGACGCGATCCCTTTCTCCGATGTGTGCATTACTTAAACAACTCATTATAACAGATTAACTAGTCGTATATATGTATATATATACAGAAGATGATCAAACTTTAATATATTGTCTGAACAGTTTGTATAGTTTTGAAATGAACTCACAGACGCACCTACGATTATTTGTATATAGTAGCTGTCCTGACGGTATTTTGAAATATTAATCGACTAGTGACATAAAAAAACTGGTTTGCACGCTAAATTTGGTCCTCTGCCATCAATTGTTACTACCTAGGTCTGCTGGAAGAGATTTCTTATAGAAATAAGCAGTTTATTTGTACAAAATATCACTTTCAATTTAATTGTTTTAAGTAACTTGTACGTAAATTATTAAATTAAAAAAAATGTGTTATTAGGTAGGTACCACCATACAGCGCCTTCATCAAGCATAGTCTCAATAAAATATATATATTTGTGAATATTTCACATAGTAAGTTATAACAATTATCGACAATCTCAGCAGATGATTATATTAATTAGTAATGAGCTCTCTCTATTTGTTTCTGGACAATACTATTCTTGTGTTGACAAATAGTAACATCTGAATCCATTGTTACTCGTTTTTATTAGGATTTTATAAATTATCCAAGTTTATCTGCATAAACCCAAACCTTACAAAGGGCTATATCTTTTCTACAAACCTACTATTTTTGTCTATACTTTATCTTTTAGTAAAAGCCTTCTGAAAATATATACAGTAATTTTAGCTTTTATTGCGTACAGTCAATTATCTCTGATATTCTATTTGATATAGCAGCAGCGATAGGGTTCATCATTTGAAACTCTTAAAAATAAAGAAAGAGGAAATGCATATAAATTATATAAATAAACCTTTACACACAATTGGATTCTCTGAGTGGCGGACGGAATGGATCTACAAAATATGACATCCCAAACGCCTATAACCAGAGATCTGTGACCAAAGAATTCATCAGACACTATCACAGATGATGATCATGTCTTTGTCGAAAACGCTAAAATGTTCATGATGTAACGAATAATAATAAATAAATTATATTGGTTCTAACCAACATTATGCCTAGATGTATATATGGATACATACATTTTAACGACACATGACTTGAATATAAACAATTCATTGTCAACCTATAATGAATAAGAACAACAATTCTTAAATTCAATTTAAATTTTCTTTTAAACACAATGTATTTGTAGCTGTTATGCTATGAAGTATAGTCGAGGGTCAGACTGTTTATTTATGAAGTTCAGTGTATTATTTTTTTAGAGCAATGACCTTAATTGTTATTCATGAATTTGTATCTGAATGGTTAATTTAATCAGTCGATCCAAAGTATATAATTACATACAAAAAAACCAGGAACTCGAATTTATTAATAAGGGTAAATTTATTGGTATACTTATATTGCTATCGTAGAGATCTTAGTAAGGGTCGATGAACTTTCAAATAAGAAGACATACTCAAGAAAATTATTATGAAGAAACATAATCTATCTGAAATTTGACCTAGATTTTGAATCAATACCCATCCAATGACTTGTGTAATTTTAACTGCAAAGTTATTGTTGAATGGTTGTTATTATTATTAATAAACATATTTTTCGGTTTGGTGTTGTTGACGAGGCTATTTTTTGAAAGATTATTATTAATAACATTTTTCAGTTCAAATTCTGGTAACTGATTTACTGAAAATCTAAAAATTAAAACTTCAGTGTAAATGTATGTTGTTAACGATTTGAATAATTAAATAATATGAGATTTTTTTATAATATATGGATTAAAATAGTTTCAATAATTTAACAGCCATGTAAATACTTCCTTTAGTTAGATGTTTCTATAATTAGTTGTCAGTCAGATGTATTTTTTGTATCGTTTATGCTATGTTTTGTTGCATACTTATTGCATATTCATGTACCTACACATGATATGCTCGAATGAAGAAAGACCGGAATGGAAAATGGAGTGAATTCTTTGATATTTCAGAATCTCAAACAAAATTGATTCTTAATAAGTAGAAGTAAAATTGACTTTAAAACAACGAATATTCTTCAAAAGGACCTGAAATACCGGTACATATTCAAAGGAAATTAAAAATAGCCGTAATTTTTGCACCAGTAGTGAAGGCTAAATGGTCGTTATTGAAATTGCTATCATATATTGAAATACCTATACACGCGACACACCTGCTGTACATTTAGTAATATAAAAACGAAGGAAAGTTTTATACTGTAACCTAATGTTACAATAAATATGTTATCGTAATAACATTACGACCAGTGGTGCTTCGCTTCGATGATTAGTCGGTTTCCCGCGAGGGCTTACGAAGCAATGCAGGTACTCACTTCAATTGAAATTATCTGCGTATTGAGATAGTGTCTAATTAATTACCTCTTATCCTATAAACGAACACATCTTGAGGAAAGATGCACGCCTCCTAGATTTCCATAATGATTTTAAAGATGTATGCAGTCGGACAATTTTCACTTGACTAGCTTGCTAGACTATAAATTTTATCCTACACATTGTTGGTGGAAACCTGAGCCCAACAGTGACCCAGGTATAATTACTGATGATAACATTAAACCGAAAAAAATGGTAGTGACTTGAAAGTTCTTTCGGTTGGTAGAGCTAGGTTGAAACCAAGGCGTGACAAAAATACCGATAAAGATTATAATAAGATTATAATTATAATAATGTATTATAACAGAAGACTAGTTACAACGTATGAGACACTATTTATTAAAATTATATTAATCGTTATCGATCCACGCTGATAGAAAGTGGAGGTTTCATTCGATTGGCTTTTATTTTTTTATGTAAATAGCCGATATAATGTCAAATGGTCATCACTGTTATTAGTTTTCCTTGCATGCCACGCGCAGGAAGCGGCCATGAATCATTAATTTACTTTTCTGTCAATCGATGCGTAAAAACTAGATAGTTATGAAATAGCTATAATATAATATATAATAAACAGAAATAACGGGAGCATTAATTATAAATATTTAAAAACTTTTATTCGTCCTGCAATACCAGATATTATTTTAAAATTATATTATACCTGAAAATCCTTAGCTCGTAAGTAGGTAATATACATTTTAACTTATCTTTGTTTTACTATTGATCTTATTCTATTCGATTTCAGGTCATTGGACTCTTATATCCAAATATCAATGGATGACCCAATGGCCATGATGAACTCCTCCTGCTACGATCCGCAGCTCCAGACACTTATCTACACGTTTGGCTACAGAGGAAAGACCGATGGACCGGCAACCACCGCCGTCCTTACGGCTTACTTGTCTACAAAGAAGAAGAATGTTATTCTCCTCGATTGGGAAGAAGAAGCCAAGAGCGGCATCTTTGGAATCAAGTTAGGTTATGCTCTTTCTGCGTTGCCTAATGCTAAGAAGGTTGGTTTGTCAAACTGTTATATGCTTCGAATGCATAGTTTAGATGTGTTTAGTAGGACGCACCATACCATCCAAACATCAAAGCCCCAATAAATTAGAGGATATATAGACAAAATAGTGTTACGGTATCTCCTGCCTATCGTAAGAGGCGCCGAAAAGGAGGCTTCCGTGGGTGTGGGTGGCTAGGGTGGGAGCTCAAACCGTCTAGTCAGCGACCCCGGGAAGGAAGACGGTATATGTGGCCGCATACCGCCATAAATATCCAAAGGTGGGGGATGAGCGGAGGCTTATCAGGTGCAAAGCCCAGCGGGGCACGCGCTCAGGACTCCAGTTGTGTTTCGTTGGAGATACCGGAGTCCTGTACATAGCGCTGAGGAAGGCCACCTGGGGGGGATTTTAGTGCGGTAAATATCCCACATAATCCGATGTCGCTCTCACGGCACCGGGTACCTTTTGAAGGTTTCCCCACTCGAAAACAAAAAAAGGTGAAAACTGAACAGAATAACTATCAATGATTTGAATATTCAAATCATTTACAAGTAATGTACACCAATAATTGAATACAGTTTCGGTTGCGGCACTGCGGCACCGAATAAATAGCACAAGCACCAGATATTGATTTACTCTGTGGAGACGATTCAGAAAGATTTGTAGTAGTTTATGGTTACAAAATTTTTACGATCACTCAAATGAGTAGCCTCATTGTAGCCACGAAGTCACGAGTTGTTAATACAGAACTCAGCAATATTCTATGAAAGTGTATATATATATAGCATAAAAATGTATACTATTTTTTTTAAATTCTCAGTTTCATGATATCTATTTGAAGTTGGCCATAATAATTCCTGACAACTGCTTCTCTTGTAATATCTTATTTCATTATATTATAGAATTGACAGGAGTGTTTGCTACTCTGTTTTAGTGAAAATATCGTACAAAGGTTAAGATATATACTTAATAAAAGTATAGATTTGATGTTTTTTTTATTTTAGGTTGGTGAGAAATTAGGCAATGCTTTGATAAAACTAGCTCACGGCGGTATGGATATGAGCGAAGTTTATTTGATGGGGCACTCCCTTGGAGCTCATATCATGGGTTATGCCGGACGCAAGGCTCGTACGGATGGACAGGTCGTTTCTAGGTAAAAATTACATTTGATACTTCTTATCATTCTTTTTTAGATTCCACCTCCATGTTAAGTTCGTATTTATTTGTTATTCTGAAGATGAAAGATGTAAAAATGTTAAATTATGTTAATACTGACTAAATTTTTGATTTTGGGTTTAACATATTTGGGAATAACAGTAGTAAAATAGTATATAATAGGTATGGCAAAGCAAAGAATCATAGGTGTATTGAATTAATGTGAAAAATTAATAAATCTTCTAATAAAAGCGACTAACAATTATTGACGACTACTACTAACGCGTCTGTATTCGACGCGGACGTCCTTGCTCTCTATTTATACCGCTTTTCGGATTTTCTAGAAGTCTCGACACTTTTCTTGGCAATTCTACATTTCTTATAAATCAATAGAATATTTGGTGATGCAGCTACTCCTCGTATACGAAATTTGATGCAATACGAGGCGTTAGGGCGAAAGTTTGCTAATATTCTCGAAGTAGTTCTTATACGCTGGTTTTATTGTTATTGCCTATTGTTCTGAATTTTATTGTTTTTCGTCGAACTTTTGTGACAGTACATTTACTTTCCATGTATTTTCTATCATAATATAGAATATAAGAACGTTACATACATTTTGTGTATAAAAATATGTATAGCCATCATCATTTATATTTCAGGATTACTGGATTAGACCCGGCGCGAGCGCTCTTCGAAGGACCGTTCATAATCTACAAAGGGCTGGACCGCAGTTGCGCCAAGTTCGTGGACATCATCCATAGTAACCCTGGTGACTACGGCATTAGCAAGGCCCGTGGAACCGTGGACTTGTGGCCCAACTTCAGTTTCAGTGGCATGCAACCTGGATGCCCTTCTGGGAAGTTTGACATGTTTACACCCGAAGGTATGAATTATAAAATTATGCGATCAAAACAAGTTAAGATACAAACGTCTTCCCATTTGAGTCCAACTCAAGAAAATAACTAACCGTCTGTCATAGCTTTAACTTTACAAATTAGATGTACTATCTTAGCCCTCTGCGGTAGCATATATATTTATCACTTGGTCCCAACTATAGTTTTGATGTTAAAGTTGACTGCATGCTAAACTCATTCAACAATACGTTGACTTAATGCTGGCTTTAGCAGTCTACTGCAGGGCACTCATCTCGCTCCATATTTAAGGAAACCTAAAACGTGTTACTCCAATGCACATTGTTCTTAACAACTTCGAGTTAGAGCCCAACCCGAGTGGTGGAAATTCTTATACCGCCTGAAGGATTACCGTTAGACGTATGGCACCAGAATCATCAACAGATTGACCTCCAAAATAAAACATAGTCCTTAAGAAATGTAGTTATTAGTGGTCATCCACTGTGGTGTCATCTGCTTCACGCTGTGGTAGAGAACGTAGCGGCTCTCCATAGTTCCGCGTAGAACCTGGTGCCTTTCAGCGAGCCCCTGTATGCTGATATGTCATTTAACGTTATTATATGCTGATTCTCAGATCTTTGCAGTCACGACAGATCATGGCGATATCAGACGGAGTCGGTCAAATCGCCCACTGCTTTTCCAGCTTCCGGGGCTGATAACTACGATAGCTGGGTAATAAACAAGGACGTCTCAGAGAACGTTGTCTATTTAGGGGATTTGATTAACACAAGGTAATATTTTTTTCTATTTATATGGTTTATCACTTTTTTTAAAACTGTTGTGAGTCACTGAGCTCTGCAACCTTCAGTTTCATCTCCACGAAATCTGTGCACGATAGTAGGGATCTTGCCTGGTTAGAAACGACCTTCTTTTTAGAATCAACCGCCATATAACGTTGCGATGTCGGAGTTCTGTCAATGTGGGTACTTCGCTATTTCCCTAGCCGGGTGTGTCTCGTTAATGCTATTGGTGCAACGGATGTCCATGAAGGACGATGACCATTTACCATCAATTAGCCCGTCAGCCTGTTTATTGACTATTGAGACAAAATTAAAGTCATTCATTATTTCCTTCACTTTACTATAACAAACTGACCGGTTTCATAACGAAAACTTTTTATGGTCCAGGGCTCGTGGTAACTTCTATTTCAATACGAATCCCAGTCCTCCCTTCGGCATGGGACAGGAAGGACTTAAGGCGAACAATAATCAGACACGTGGACGACGACATACTGATAGCTCGGTTTTAACAAAAATATTGCGATTGTTTAAGTAATGCATATTTTTATCATACGGATATCTAAAGGGCTTGGAATATCAAGCAGTTCGTTTAAAACGTGTGTATCAATGACTGACAGCTCTAAACATAATCGAATCAGATTTAATACGAACTCTTTCAAATTAGTAATTTAAAATCGAAGTCAGCGCCTGATGAAGTGGTGGCGAATATGGGAACAAATTACAGAGAAGAAGAGAGGCATCTTATACGGCGTGCGGCCCCCGCAGGGGGGCACCGGCCTACGTGAGGGAATACGGGACTCGAGGGGGGGTCCCCTCTGGGCAAGGACGGTTCCTTGCCCGGGTGTTATACTCGAGGGAGACAACAGCCCCCTAGTGTTAACCCCGCTGTTTAGCAGGCTGGACTAATTACAATGGGATTCAAAAACCATATATTCCTATAGTTCAAACTGTTTGCAGAAGCAAACGAACTGTTGTAACAAGACTGGATTTCCAGGAGGCTTATCGGAGTAGTTCTGTGACAGTGCTCAATAAATGTTACAAATGTTTCCTATTTAGTTTAAATTAAAATTCGTATTATATCCGATGTCTACTTTGTTTTTGTTTTCTTTTGAATGTTTCCACACCGACGCGATATCTCTTTGAGAGATTTGTATGGGACTTTTACCCACTGAAACAATCATCCGCACGATGCCCACATGAGCTCTTCCCCGGAGCTTTACGAGACCAGTGAGTGTAAAATTTTTTATTACAATAAAATAATTATTAATAGAAATATATGACGAAGTAAATTAAAAAAATATTAAATTACTGTGTTACTTTAAGAGCGGCTCACTACAAACTTCTAGTAATTAATTACGAGTATGCACTCAAATATATAGAAAACATTGATGGTGATGATACAAACCAATCCAGCATCGTCACTAGTAAACTGTCCTCGCTTCGCTTCGGAAAAACTACGCCTTGCTCTAAGAAATAGTATCCGCATTATTTTAAATCAATTTATAACATTTTTATTTATGGACGGATTGCAATGAAACAAAATTTAAGTATTAAGTTACGGTTACTGCAATATATTAGTAAAAATTAGAACGAAAACGGTAACTCCGTTTCTGAGATTAGCGCGAGCAAACGCACTGACAAACAGACAAAATTTCTAACAACTGTTGTTTAGTGCTCTATCGCGCTAATAAAGGCTCCTAATAATATTTTTCTCATATATCGTTCATGTACAGAAAGAGATGAGTTACAATTTCATTATATGTATGGATTAATGTTATTATTATTATAATTTCCATACCCTATCGTGGGTTACGATAAGATCGACAAAATTATACATATTTATAACAATATTACCCGCAAAAAAATTACCTTGATTTGATTTGAGTCTTTTTTTGTCTTAATGCACATTGATACACGCAGTAGATTCTTCTTCATTTTTATTTTGTTATATTAACCTGGTTGTCTATTTGTAACGACATTCCGCGGTAATCACTTCAGGTCAGTTTTTAATGAAGGTTTTTATCCCGGGAAATATATTTTCGCGGAATAGGAGATAAGAATAAAATACGTTTGTAATTCATATCATAGAACTCGTAACAGCGGCTGACGTCCTAAAATGATAAAATGGTTATAAAAAATGTCGTCATTATCTTGATATTGCGTCATATCATCAGTATATTATAAAATAATATTATGATAAATTCATATTTATGCAGAGGGTGGTTTTACAATACGCTTATGTACGTATGTATTGGGCGGGATGCGAGCTACATATATGTGCCAATTTTTTTAATTTCCACACATTTCGATATATTTAATATTCCTCACTTTTTTGCAGCTGCTATAGCTGGTTCATATCCTAGGCCGCCGGGTATTATCCTTTGTGGTTCTTTCTCCCAATTCAATAACATAATATTAGTATTGTTTAATACGATACATGCGGATATTATTGCATTTACGTCTTTACTAGTAGCGCTATTTGGTTTCTCAAATGGACTGCGTTCTTTATTCGCTATTATACGGACCAGGGGCAGGTTAATGCAACACGACACATTTGAGTAGTTTAGGATTTGGTTTCATTATGATAACATAATGTTCATGTATAGAAATCGATCAGTTAGAATTTTATTATATGTATAGATAGTGTAAGATTAACAATACCAGAAAATACTGGTAAAATTAATACTGGTATATTTAGGGGGCAAACGTAACCCCCATGATATTTATAATACGTAACGATCCGAGTGTTCTATAATTTCAAGTTTGATGCTGTAATAGTAATTGTTGAAAACGTAATAAAGCAGTTGTATATTTACGTGACAATGAATTTATAATTTATAGGATTAATTATGTCGAAAAGGACCTTACGAGGTTATTGTAACGAAACTCAGGTCTTATTTAGAGGAATTCATGTAGTATAAATTGTCAAAGGATTGCTTGAATAGTGACTTAATTCGGAATCAACCGTAACTGTCTTGTATCACAATAGTGTCTGTCGTTGTGGACAACGCACGCAGCGCCAATAGGTGCACTATGGGAATTATTATTTAAATGTCGTTCTGCTAAATAAATTCGTCATAGCGATTTTTAAAAAACGAATATCTTTTTGTTTTTGTTTATTGAATAAAAATAAATTAGTAAATAAATAAATAAATTTTGTGCGTGCATCTTTAACAGATATTTCAAGTACAATTAATTTTAAGGCGTTTCATGAAGTAAAATATTTAAATTATATTTAGTCCTCTGAAAAATATTCTACGCCAACAGCAGACAATGTGTGTTACAAACAGCAAAATAATAACATCACTTATAATATTAGGTGAGTGAGATTTTTAAAATACATAAATTAATTTACTAATAAGTTACCTAACCTCTGGTCCGTTCATTTACTAATCTTAAGTATTTAGCGGAAGATAAAATATATATATATATAATAAAAGCGACAAAGGTGGTTGCTATGTTATCAGTTTGAAACCTAGGTTTATGTTACGACTAAAATAATTGTGTTACCAGGGTCTCTAGGCCCACTGCTACTTCATTCGGTTTGAAAAGTTTTCTTATGATAAGGTGCACAATGAAGATGTTAGTTAACAAACGAATATCATCACGAATATCTCAAGCTAATTTATATCTTTTAATTTATACGAGTACACAATATAAAGCCTGTGCCCGTCGGAAATAATATACCTTGCAAATAGGTGCCGTGGTCACATAATCGCACTCTCTCTTTATAATATTAATTTACATTAAATTATAAACTGTTTGATATTACAGGATTTTTACAATGCGCAAGTTCTGCTTTTCTCCGTTGTTATAACCGGTAAGTACTTTTCTATAACATATACACACATCCCAACAGCCGAAAACCGAATCAGCTGGACTCAGTGGACTGCACGACCTTGAAGACTATACGGCGAGTAAATAAGATACTTTCCGAAATTATCTTTATTGAAGCGACTGATAATAATGAAGGTTTCAAATCACACGTAATTTGAACGTGATGCGTGCATAGTATTAGGCGATCTAAAGAGGCAAAAGCATTAAGAGAAAACTTGATTCTCGTAAGCTTTTAGCTCAGAAATACGGAAGCACCCATAAACAGCAATGGTCAGTGATCCCGTACCGACTGCAGTCAATGTTGGTTAGTCTTAGTATTATTATATAGTATTAGTATATAGTATAGTATTTTTCTTACAGAAGCTGGGTAGTATAAGCGTGGAAAATATGATGGACGCTATATGGTTTAGGTATATTGTTGGTTGCATTATATTGTTCTAATAATTATTATTGAAGCGCACATAGCTTTTCAAGTTGCGTCAATTTAAGTGATCAACGGGGTTGAACGATTTCAGGCGAGGTCGATAATTGTGAACTAGTCAATATTATAACAATCATATTATTTATTTGGGCCTTAAAATTCGATAATTATCATGTTATTATTCAATTTACTACGAAACAAGAAATAATAACTATAAAAAGGAGGCGGGTATCCATCTGTACAAATAAATGGTAATACCAACCATTATGCTATTGCTATCATTATACAAATAGTCTGCCATCAGTGTATTGTTTTTTTGTAAATATTATTTCAAGATACGACTTATTTCTTTATTTGGTACTAAAATTGAATATTCAAAAAGTTCAGAGTCCATACTTAACTGAAGTTGAAAAGATGCAATAATATTTCATTTATTAATCCATATGAGACAACGAAAATCAAGATTCTTTGATCAGAAATTTTGATATTTGTTTATATGTTTTAAGTATGAAATTGCACGATATTTTTTGTTGATTTATTTTAATATATTTACCAAAATACCGGTTCAGTACAAATATGAACTTGAATTAATAATATACGACCTTAGGTTATTTTTGCCAATGCAATAAACAAAATGTTGTTTATTTCATAGGTTTTATTTTTTCGGTCAGAAATAAGAGAGAATATTTGTATAGCAATGGTTACTAACTACTTGGATACCGTTGCATACCCAAGATTAACTATTTGGACAAGTAGGGTGATAACACAATTATCATAAAGATTATACAACCTCAATTCGTAACCGCATACGAAATATGGACGCCATCGCTTTCTTTGGCGTCAGTATTAGTTAAACGACTCATTATAATAGATTAACCGGTTGTATATATA
>PDGT01000051.1:197023-381132 GCA_003671415.1 Megathymus violae
TATATATATATATATATATATATATATATATTGTATATACAAAAGATGATCAAATTTTTATTGTCAGAATAGTTTGTATAGTTTTGAAATTAAACTATTACTAACAGACGCACTTACGATTATTTGTATATACTAGCTGTCCTGGCTGTATTTTGAAATAACAAACGACTAGTGACATATAAAATCTGGTTTGCACGCTAAATTAGATTCTCTCCCATCAACTATCCCTACCTAGGTCTGCTGGAAGAGATGTCTTATAGAAATAGGCAATGTATTTGTACAAAATGTCTTCTTCAATTAAATTGTTTTAAGTAACGTGTACATATAAATATAAATTTAAAAATAATATGTTGTAAGGTAAGGTACCACCATTCAGCGCTTCCTATCGGATATTAAGCTAAACGTCAAACATAGTCTCAATCAAACATGTATATTTGAGAATATTTCACAATGTAAGTTGCTAACAATTAAAAATTATTATCGACAATCCCAGCAGAAGATTATATTAACTAGTAATCAGCTCTCTCTGTTCGTTTCGGGATAATACTGTTCAATTGTTACTTGTTTTTATTAGGGTTTTATAAATTTTTCAAGTTTATCGCATAAACCCTAACCTAACAAAAGGCTGTATCTTTAACTACAAACCTCTTATCTCTGTCTTTACTTTATCTTTTAGTAAAAGCCTTCTAAAATATATGCAGTAGTTTTAGCGTTTATAGCGTACAGATATCGCAGACTGTTTTACAGTATGTAGCGAAGAAAATAAACGTCCTTCTAGGTAATGATAGGATAGGTTTTACTTATACGATACAACTCATTTATTTACCAACTTATGATTTATAGGAAATATTTCTATAATCGATACGATGTCATTCAATTATCTCTGATATTCTATTTGATATAGCAGTAGCGATAGGGTTCATCATTTGAAACTCTAAAAAGAAAGAAACGGGAAATGCATAAAAATTATATAAATAAACCTTTAAACTCATCTTCACTCTAGGATTCCCTGAGTTGCGGACGGAATGGACCTACAAAATATGACATCCCAAACGCCTATATCCAAAGATCTGTGACCAAAGAATACATCACTATCACAGATGCGATGATGTCTTTGTCGAAAACGCCGAAACGTTCATGATGTAACGTTAATAATAAATAAATTATATTGGTTCTAACGAACATTATGCCTAGATGTATATATGGATTCATACATTTTCCGACACAGAACTTGAATATAAACAATTAATTGTAAACCTGTGATGAATAATAACGACAATTCTTAAATTCAATTTAAATTTTCTATTAAACACAATGTATTTGTAACTGTTATGTTATTAAGTATAGAGTCGAGGGTCACACTGTTTATTTATGAAGTTCAAAGTATTATTTTTCGAGAGCAAAAAAAAAACAGGAACTCTATTTTATTAATAAGAATATTTAATATTTATTGGTATACTTATATTGTTAGGTATCACAGAGATCATAGTTAGAGTCGAAGAACTTTCTTATAAGAAGACTCAAGAAAGTGGTAAATAAGAAACGTCATGTATCAGAAATTGTGACCTAGGTTTAGAATCCCATCCAATGTTATTGTTAAAGGTGATTATTATTTTTAAGAAATATATTTTTCGGATAGGTGTTGTTGACGAGATTATTTCCTGAACGATTATTATTAGTAACATTTTTCAACTAAAATTCTGAGAATTGATAAAAAATTCTAAAAATTAAAACTTCCACGTAAACGTACGGTTTACGACTGGAAAAGTTAAAAAACAGTTAGTTTTTTTTTAATATATGAATTAAATTAGTTTAAATAATTTAACAGCCATGTAAATACTTCCTTTAGTTAGACGTTTCTATAATTAGTTGTTAGTCAGATGTTTATTTCTTTGTATCGTTTATGCTATATTTTGTTACATACTTATTGCATATTCATGTACCTACATATGATATGCTTGAATGAAGAATGACCAATATGGAGAATGGCGTGAACTATTTGATATTTCAGAATCTCAAACAAAATTGAATCTTATTAAGCAAAAGTAAAATTGACTTTAGACCAAGGAATATTTATAAAAAGGACCTGAAAAACGTACATATTTGAAAGAAATTACAATAGCCGTTATTCTTGCACCAACAGTTGTAATATTGAAGGCTAAATGGTCATTATTGAAATTGCTATCATTTCCTATACATATGACACACCTGCTGTACATTTAGTAATATAAAAACGAAGAAAAGTTTTATATTGTAACCTAATGTCAAATATAACATAAATATTTGTTTGATTTGTTAAAAATTGTTCCAATAAATATTTGTTTGTTTTGTTAAATTTGTTTGACCAGTGGTGCTTCGCTTCGAAGATTAGTCGGTTTCCCGTGAGGGCTTACGATTTAATGCAGGCACTCACTTCAATTCCGATTATCTGCGTATTGGGATAGTGGCTAATTAATTATATGTTATCCTGTAAACGAACACATCGGGAGGAAACCTGCACACCTCCTATATCCCCATAATGAGTTCATAGGTGTATGGAGTCGGACAATTTGCACGTGACTAGTTTCGTAGACTATGAATTTTATCCTTCGCATTGTTGGGGGAAACCCGAGCCCAACAGTGAGGCAGTTGTAGTTTGTGATTATAACGTTGAACCGGTAACAATGATAGTGGGTTGAAAGTTCTTCCGTTTAGTAGAGCTAGGTTAAAACCAGGGTTGCCAGATAAACATGACAAAATTACCGATAAAGATTAAAATCGCTGGGTAAAAAATGAGGACTAGTTACAACGTATGGGACACAGTTTATTAAAATTATATTAATCGTTATCGATTCAAGCTCATAGGAAAATGGGGTTCCATTCGATTGGCTTTTATTTTTTATGTAAATAGCCGATATAATGTCAAGTCGTCACTACTGTTATTAGTTTTCCTTGCATGCCAGGCGCAGGAAGCGGCCATGAATCATTAATTTCCTTTTCTGTCAATCGGTGCGTAAAAACTGTATAGTTATGAAATAGCTATAATATAATATATAATAAACAAAAATAATGGCAGCATTAATTATAAATATTTAAAAACTTTTATTCGTCCTGCAATACCTGAAATTATACCTGAAAATCCTTAGCTCGTAAATAGGTAATAACATTTTAACTTATCTTTGTTTTACTATTGATCTTATTCTATTCAATTTCAGGTCATTGGACTCTTATATCCAAATATCAATGGATGACCCAATGGCCATGATGAACTCCTCCTGCTACGATCCGCAGCTCCAGACACTTATCTACACGTTTGGCTACAGAGGAAAGACCGATGGACCGGCAACTACCGCCGTCCTTACGGCTTATTTGTCTACAAAGAAGAAGAATGTTATTCTTCTCGATTGGGAAGAAGAAGCCAAGAGCGGCATCGTTGGGATTAAGTTAAGTTATGCCCTTTCTGCGGTGCCAAATGCTAAGAAGGTTGGTTTGTTAAACTGTTCTATATTTCGAATGCATAGTTTAGATGTGTTTAGTAGGAGGCACCATACCATCCAAACATCAAAGCCTCAATGAATTAGAGGGCCAACGAGAAGACGGGTTAAGAGATAGACAGGCTAGCAACTGAATCGTACAGAATATATATAACTATGAATGATTTGAATATTCAAATTATTTAAAAGTAATGTGCACCAATATTTGAATACTACAGTTTCGGTTGTGGCACTATGGCGCCAGCACCAGATATTGACTTACTCTGTGGAGACGATTCAGAAAAATATGTAGTAGTTTATGGTTACAAAATTTTGACGATCACTCGAATGAGTCGAATGAACAAAAAAAATCGATTGATTAGTATAGAAACATTGTAGCCACGAAGTCACGAATCGTTAATAACGAACTCAGCGATATTCTATAAGAGGGACCTAGTAAGCCTGAGAGAATGGCTTCGACTCATCGATGAAAGAAGTCTTTTACACTTTGACCATTTACCATCAGGTGGCCGTTTGCATCCTCGCCGATTATGGCCATAAAAATATATGCATATTTTCTCAATTTCAGAATATCTATTTGAAATTGGTCATAAAAATTCCTGAAAACTGCATCTCATAAAATACTTTGCTTCATTATAAGATTGAAAGGAGTGTTTGCGACTCTATCTTAGTGAAAATATCATACAAACGTTAAAATATACTTAATAAAGGTATAGATTTGGTATTTTTTTTATTGTAGGTTGGTGAAAAATTAGGCAATGCTTTGATTAAACTAGCTCACGGCGGTATGAATATGAGCGAAGTTTATTTAATGGGGCACTCCCTTGGAGCTCATATCATGGGTTATGCCGGACGCAAGGCTCGTACGGATGGACAGGTTGTTTCTAGGTAAAAATTACATTTGATACTTCTTATTACTCATTTTTTAATTCTACCTCCATGGTTTTGTTTGTATTTATATGTTCTTCTGAATTTCCTTCTTCTTAATCTAAAAGATGAAAAAATATTAAATTGTGTTAATGCTGAATAAATTTTAGATTTTTGATTTTAATATAATTACGTTATATAAAATAATAGTAGTACAGTAGTACATTATAGGTATGCCAAACGACACTACTAACGCTTCTGTATTCGAAAACTGAATGACCCGTGGTTTTTTTTTTTTTTGCGCCCAGACAATTGGAAATAGGGCTACCCTCCGGGAAGCGGGGGAGGGGGGTGGTGAATGCTCATAGCATACCAGCGCAGCCGGCTGCGCTGGTTATGTGGGACTCCCGAGAAACCTAGGGGCCTACCCACTAAACACCACCCGAGGCTGGCTTTGGCCTGGAGGCCTTAAAGCCGACATCTGATGCGACCCCCTTTAGGGAAAGGGGGCGCTAGACCCGTGGACGTTCTTACCCTTTATTTATACCGCTTTTCGGATTTCTAGAAGTCTCCACATTTTTCTCGGCAATTCCTGATTCCGATTCCGGCAACGTCGATTTTATGGCACACCTATTGTTCTGGATTTTATTGTTTTGTGCCGAACTTTCGCGAACCTTTGTGATAATACATTTAATTTCCATGTATTTTTTAACATAAAATAAGTACGTTACATACATGTGTATAAAAATATGTATAGCCATCATCATTCTTATTTCAGGATTACTGGATTAGATCCGGCGCGAGAGCTCTTCGAAGGACTTTTAGCCGTCTACGAAGGGCTGGACCGCAGTTGCGCCAAGTTCGTGGATATCATCCATAGTAACCCTGGCCACTACGGCATCAGCAAGGCCAGGGGAACCGTGGACTTGTGGCCCAATTTCAGTTCCAGTGGCATGCAACCTGGATGCCCTTCTGGGAAGTTTGACATGTTTACACCCGAAGGTATGAATTATAAAATTATGCGATCAAAACTTGTTAAGACGCAAACGTTTTCCAATTTGAGTCTTAGCTTTAACTTTTCAAATTAGACGTACTATGTTAGCCCTATTGGGTAGTAATATATTTATCACCTGGTCCCAACAGTACTATAGTTTTGATGTTAAAGTTGACTTTGTGCTAAACCCATTTAACAATACGTTGGCTTAATGCTAGCTTCAGTAGTTTACTAGAGGACATTATGGTAGAAAATGTTGCGGTTCTCCACAGTTCCGTGTAGAACTCGGTGCCTTTAAGCGAGCCCCTGTATGCTGTTATATCATTTAAAGTTATTATATGCTGAATTCCAGATCTCTGCAGCCACGACAGATCATGGCGATATCAGACGGAATCGGTTCAATCGCCCACTGCTTTTCCAGCTTCCGGGGCTGATAACTACGATAGCTGGGTAATAAGCAAGGGAGTCTCAGAGAACGTTGTCTATTTAGGGGATTTGATGAATACGAGGTGATAATCTATTTTCTTCCATACATGGTTCACCACTTTTTGAATAATTTTACAGCAATCGTTGAGCACAATGTACAAGTATTGGGTATTGGAATCAGCATCTAAGAAAAAGCGTATACTTTGTGTGCTAAATATCTAAACAGTCTGTCCCATCATTTGCTCGCTAAACCAAGTTAACGTCCCTTCCTCTTAGTGCACATTGCTGAATAACCCCTACCCTACTGTTGTAAGTCACTGAGCTCTGCAACCTTCAGTTCAGTTTCCACGAAATTCGTGCATGATAGTAGGGATCTTGCCTGGTTGGAAATGACCTTCTTTTTAGAATCAACCGCCATATAACGTTGCGATGTCGGAGTTCTGTTCATGTGGGTACTTCGCTATTACCTTAGCCGGGTGTGTTTGTTTAATGCTATTGGTGTAACGGATCTCCATTAGCGACGAAGACCATCAGGTAACCCATCTGCTTGTTATTGGCTATGGAGACAAAATAAAAATAAATCATTATTTCCTTCATTTTATTACATTCACTTTCATTCTTACCTTCTCATTTCCTGGCCGACAACGCATCAGTGATACCATTGGTTTTTATGATGTCCATGGGCGATGGTGACCACTTACCATCAGGTGGCTCGTCTGCTCGTTTGTCGGCTACTAACATAAAAAATATAACCAACTAACCGGTTTTATAACGAAAACTTTTTATGGTCTAGGGCTCGAGGTAACTTCTATTTCAACACGAATCCCAGCCCTCCCTTCGGCATGGGGAAGGAAGGACTTAAGCCGAACGATAATTAGACACATGGACGAAGACATATTGATAGCTCGGTTTTAACAAAAAAAAATATTGTTTAGATAAGGCATATTTTTATCATACCGGTATCGAAAGGGCTTGGAATTTCAAACAGTTCAGTTAAAACGTGTGTATCATCGACTGACAGCTCTGAACATAATCGAATCAGATTTAACACGAACTCTTTCAAATTACTTATTTAAAATCGAAGCCAGCGCCTGATGAAATGGTGGCGTATATGGGAACTAATTACAATGGGAATCAAAAACCATACATATCTATAACTGAAATCGTTTTCAAAAGTAAACGAACTGTTGTACCAAACCTGGATTTCGAGGAGGCTTATTTGAGTGGTTCTGTTAGATTGCCCAAGAAATGATACAAATGTAATACAAATGTGATACAAAACTAATAAATCAAGTGTCTACTTTTTTTTGTTTTCTTTTGAATGTTTTCCCCGATACGACATCTCTTCGAGAGTTGTATAGGACTTTTACTGACTGAAACAAGACAACCCCGGAGCTGTACGAGACCGGTGAGTATTACAATTTTTTAATACAATTAAATAATTATTAATAGAAATAAATATAAGACGAAGTAAATTAAAAAATATTGAATTACTGTCTAACTTTAAGAGGGGCTCACTACAAACTTCTACTACTTAACAACTCAAAAATAACAACTCAAAAAGGCTCAAAAATATAGAAAACACCGATGGTCAGTGGCTGATACAAATCAATCCATCATTATCACTATGCATAACCTTCTATTGTTGGTAGGATTATTAGACAATAATGTTATCTATTATTATGGTTTGCATAACCTATCGAGGGCTAGAATAACAGTGACAAAATTGTACATACATATTTATAAGAATATTACCTGCAAAAAAGGACCTTGATTTGATTTTCACTCGGGTCTTTTTGTCTTAATACACATTGATACACGCTATAGATTTTTCTTCATTTTTATTTTGTTACGTTTACCTAGTTGTCTATTTGTAGCGACATTCTCCGGTAATCACTTCTAGTCCGTTTTTAATAAAGTATTTCATCCCGGGAAAAGGATATATTTTCGCAGAATAGGAGATACAAATAAAATATGTTTGTTATTCATATCTTACAATTCGTCACAGCGGGTGACGACCAAAAATGATAAAATGGGGCAAATATACCTAAAGTTTTAAAGCGCTACGTGAAAATATGTAACCTCAACTTGTTTTGAGGGCGAGTGTTATAACGCAAGGAAAGCAAGTAGACTTGATATTGTACTCGTATAAGTCTATAAGTGAATGTTGTTATGTCTTTGATACCTAAAAACTTAGAAATAAATACTTCCTTGTCAATTTTTTTTAATGCAAGTAACAAAAAATACATTAACTTCGAAA
Source organism: Megathymus violae (assembly GCA_003671415.1). Lineage (NCBI taxonomy): Eukaryota > Metazoa > Arthropoda > Insecta > Lepidoptera > Hesperiidae > Megathymus > Megathymus violae. The sequence continues at coordinate 205,044 of PDGT01000051.1, forward strand.
TTATAAATATATTTTTAAGATGATACGGAAGCACAAGGGAATTTTATTGAATGTTATAAAAAATGTCGTCATTATCTTGATATTGCGTCATATCATAAGTATGTTATATAAAAATAATATTGTAATCGAAACCGGTAAAATATTACTTATTAACCATATCCAGATCAGAACATCCCTAGTCTGAATACCACCGAGTGGGTTGCTAATCGTACTCATGGATAATATTTTTTTACAAAGCATGCTAATTTTTTTATGTATTTTGATCGCAAAGCGAGAAGAAAACAAGCAGGCTAGTTATTCGGTCCTTCCCTACTGCATTGTCCTTCATGGTTGGTCGTCTTAAGCCACAGCTAACAATGTCAACGAGCAGCGGTGAATATTAACTATCAGGTAGGTACTTCGTCTGTCCATTTACCAGCTATTCGTATAAAAAATTCTATAGATTCAACATAGACGAAATATAATTTATAGGTTTAATTTCTAGTGTGTCTATTAGGGATGACATGATTTCGGAACGACTTGGCTGATTGACGTCATTTTTATTTGTTTTGTCGTGACAATGATTGTTTGCTTGTGGGCTCTGGAATTATCGATAATAGTAAGATTGTGATATTAATATTGTTGAAATATTAAGCTCACTGAAGACGCTGATCATTGTGTATTAGTTTGTATATTATATTATTATTATTTAACATTCATTTAGGATAAATCCAAATATGTCTGTGTGTATTGGGATAGGCGCCATCTCTGCAACAACCGTTGTTTTATTTGGTGGAGACCGATACCAATGTTGATAGTGATAATAGGTTAAAATAATAATAACTCTTCGAAATACGCAATCGTACAAGTTTTCTTCTCTCAGAAGTCGTTGGGCGTTTTACCATACCGCTTATTACTGATAAGCCTAATAACCATTAAAAATCCACATTAACATGTTTTTAGCTGATTGGGGCGTAAATATCTTGAGTAACCTATAACAGATGGTGCTGGCATGGCACAGCAAAATCAATGGTATCACTCATGCGTTGTCGGCCAGAAAATGAGAAGGTAAGAAAGAAAGAACTGGCTCTAAAGCCCCCAGCCGGACCATGACGAGTCGTTTGGCGGCTCACTTGAGCAGGAGGGTGGTAGATATCCAGGTAGGCTTCACGGAAAGATAATAATACCAGTAATAAAATTAATGATTTCATAATAATACTGATAATATAATCTTTACGGGAAGCCCTACCACCAAGCATCGACATAATTGGGCGGGATGCGAGTTATGTATGCCAACTTTTTTCATTTCTACTAAATAGTTTAGGTATATTAATATTCCTCACTTCTTTTGCAGCTGCTATAGTTGGTCCATGTGATTCTTTCTCCCAATTCATAAATATAAGAATGGTACTGTCTAATGCAATATATGTACGTGGATATTACTGCAATTACATCTTTACCAGTAGCGCTACTTTTCAGTCCAGTCACACACAGTTTTACTTTTACCTTTTCAAAATATACCATCTAGAAAACTACGTAAACTGAAAACAAAAAATTAAAACAGTACAGGTATGACAAACTCTTATGTAATAAAAGTTTAAAGAAACCGTTGTAAATCTCTTTGTTTTAATGAGATATTATCGTATAATGTAAAATCGGTGATTGTTGGAAACCAATATAAACTAATTTTTTAACAAATGACAACATGTCACAAAAAATATATCATTTAATAGTTTATGGTTATGTATAATTAAAAGTTTACGTAGGTCTGAAAATAACTTTTTTTTTACCTCTCAGGAAGGGGAAACATGAGTTATAAATTTAGGCCCTGTATTTAAGTTAACTTTAAGTTTTAAGGATTATTAAAAATAGCTACTCAAGTCTTTGGGGCTGGCAGTGAGTGATAACAAACTAGCTATGATATAGAAGTTTGCCGAGTGCCGTGAGTAAGCAAAAACCACGTTTTAAAACGCACCATAGATTCATCCCAGGAAAATAGTTTTGGGTATAAAACGCTGCGTTATAAATATCAAAAGATCGATGGATGTCAGTGATGTCTTTGGTTTATGCCTTTAAATATGTGATATTTTTATGCTATAGAAATTGCTTTAATAACTCGCAAACGAATCGATGGCCACTTTAACAAGATACTTTATATTTTGATCATTGGGTCGTGATCAGATGAATAGCTGCAGTTTTTTCTACTTAAAAAAACAAAATTGGACCTCCATGTTTTGAAATACTGAAACAAACATTTACATTCTCAACATTTATTTACAAAACTGTTAATTACTTAAATTCTATTACAGTACTACTTATATATTTTACACTATTATTTCTGGTATGGAAAAATATTTAATTTCACTCATTCTAATCGACCTTATGTACTACTTCTAAATCGTAGGTATATCTAATAGCTATTTCGATACAAAATTGTTTTGTTGTTTTAAATACATTGTTGCTTGCTGTGAATCAGACTTCAGTTTCCTTCTGCATAGATTCGAATCAATAGTTGCGTTATTTATTTATTTATTTATTTTATTTTTACCCCGAGAATAGCACGCGTCGTTATTTATTTACGAGCAATTTTTCAGTACTTTTTGTAATTAATTACCCATCCTTAAATTTATTAGGCATCTTCATTGGTTCCAAGCCTGCAGCTGTTGGTAGGTTAAAGATCTCTTCCGTAATTGGGGAAGCCTAAAGTTACTCCACCATACAGTTGCGTTTCAGGTGGATTGCAGGTTTAGTGCTATATCCAAATGTCAGAAGATCATATGCTGCTCCAATGGCTTTGCACGTGTGGTAGCCATAGTTAAAACTAAAACTAAAGGACGGACGCCGCGATGGTGACCGGTAAACATGCTCTAGGTAGTATGGAAGTACTGTAAAATTTTACCACTACTGATCACCCATCCACCTACTGGCAGCGCTCAGGATTGCTTAACTTGGTCGATCATTTACGATTGACAAAAGTCTTACTAGAAGCGCTACTCATTAAACTCAACTGAAATTGCTATAAAATGTAATCGTAACATTTAAAATTTCGTAACTTTTTTGGATTATTAACATCGCTGTGACGCATTTAATTCTCTAGGATAAACATAACCACTAATTATTATTCATTTCAACAGGTGTACATCACCATTATGAAAACAAATTATTTATTAAACTGTTATTCTTGACTCATCCTTCGTGGTTTTTATGTAATCTGTTGAGTCTATCAACTTTTGCATGATGACGTTAGTCAACGCTAGTTTTTTTTTTCATTTATTTCGAACTCTTAAAGTTCATACCCGACTTCTATTCTCTTTTCAATATATTTTTACCAATCTTCAGTGAGACTAGTTCAAGGTGGTGCGGCTGCGATATTATTCGGCACCACTTCAGAAACATCATCAGCTGAATCGGCTTCGTTCTCTTTAGCGACGAGTTCTTCAGGTTCATCTCTCATTAGTGCTCTGTATTTCTTAGCGATGATCTCCCAGTCCACCACGTTTTCTATCCTAGTCATGTTGTTGAAGCTTAGTTGGGAACCCAGCGGACTGAGGTGCACGACTGACAGGCGCGTCGAATCTGAAAATTATAATAATTTTTTTTTTAATTCACGAGGAATTTTTTTACTAAAATATCTTTATAAATAACTTATACAACTTTTCCTAGCGCGTTAAATAAACTGCTGAGTTTGTGTGAGTGTCTTATTTGAGTCTGAGTTTATGTCACTGTTCAATGTTGCTGGGCGGGATAGTGACGATGATTTTTTATCAACTCAAAAGATATTGCTATATTCAGATGTATTGATTGACAAAAGATGATTATTTCACACGATTCAGGCTTCGGACAATTTAAAATATGATGAAATTGGGTAGTTTGCCATTGAATCTGATACTCTTGGCTGGGGAAGTTGGCATGGACTCAAGGATGCATAGATACCTTAAAACCTAAAAATATCACTTGTTCGTTGATTGTTTACCTTTGGGTACGACTTGACCTCTCTTCACTTTAGACAGCCATTTTGCGCCAGCCTTCGACCTGGCGCTTAGCTGATCTTGACGCTGCATTCCTATCATGTGTATCAGACTAGGTCTTTTCTTTTTATTCAATCGCTCCTGCAATAGCAAAACAACGCAATATTTAGTATATATTACTTAAAAATGTAACATAATTTTTATACCCAAAATTATCTTGTAAGCTCAATTAACAAATTGATACCTAGACAAAACGAAAGTCTGCTTGAAACAATAAAATTAGTATCTATGTTTATTTGTTTATTCTGTAACTATGTAATACATATGATAATATAGTGGGAAAGAAAACAAAACAATAATTCTATTGCACCAAACATACGAGCTTACAAATCAATGTTTACATTCAAGAAACTTGTAAAACCCCATCTCTTTCTCCGTGTATGACATTTATATGTGTAGCTTATATGTAGCTGGTATTTATTATTGAGCTTTTATATATAACCACAATATACATATATTGGTACGCGCTAATTATTGTTCTTATTTTTCCTATTTTTATTTTTCCTGTTGCGGATCTGCTAGAAGAGATTTTTTGATAAAAATATATCTAAATGAAAACTTGCACATTTTTACCTAATTGACAATTAAGCAATATAATAAAAATTAGCTAAAAATGAATCCCTGTTTCAATAATAAATATAATGATTTATTGTTCAATGGTAAATTAAACAGTAGAGAGATGTTACCGTACCTTACATCTATGAATGAGCCACATAAGCCAAGTGGTGACCAAGTTCAGTGGAGACGGCGCTGTGTTAGTCCGGTGCATATTGCGAATCAGCTTAGATAAGCCATATTTCCATTCGATGTCCGATTGTGCCTGAAATTTTTTTTTGTTTATTCCAAAATGAAGGATATTGAGAGATTTTGTGGAGGGTCTCTGAGGAACGGCTATGAAGTCTCTGCGTATTGGCTTAGAAAACTAATTGTTGGTTATAATTGAAAATCGAGGTTGAGAAAAACAAAATTTTATACTTAAGCATTTCTTAATTGTCTTGTGTAGGAACAGAGTTACAAACGAGCTTCATTATTTTTACTTCTTTGATTGAATAAACTTTGTTTTTAATATATATTGGTTAAGTACTATATTAATTTACAATATCAAAAGCGTGGTTTTCTCATCTTCATGATATTTTTGTTTCGTTATATTGATAATTAAAATATAGTAGAGAATATCAAAAATATCACTGCCACTGACTTTTTATAAGTTTCATTTTCTTTGTTTTGAGAGTGTAATTAAGGTTTTGTTAGATTTTGTGATGCTTTAAGAAAATTGTATAGTTTTATGAAGATGAAGTTAAGCAATTTTGAACAAACAGAAACAGAAGTAGCTCGAAGTTATGTTTAACACATTGCGCTATAAACTTATTTTCTACATCAAGTTATTTAATAAACATTTAGTATCTAATTTATACGTAGATAATGTGTGGCAATTGTTACTTTTATGGATCTTAAAGCTTTTGGGGTTTATTTATAATGAAGTTTTAACATTATGTTTATTTTTATGTTGTGCATGATGATGGTTAAAAAAATAAGTCTTATTTAACTTCTATTTATTATATAAGTATTAACTCGTACAAAGTATTTTATGTATTTGTTTTAATTTTAGTTTTAGTCTGCTACTCAACAGCGTCTTTTGCAACAGCTTCAATAATTTTATCATTCTTTGTATTACCTGTATCCTCTGATACGTGTCTGACATCATAGCAATGAGCAGATTGATCAGTACCACAACCGACACCAACATGTAGATGCCGAAAACTATCTTGAAAAGATAATTTGTCCAGGCTGGCTGGGTGTTGCTATCGTTGCGATGAACCCTCGTCTGTTCGGTCGTGGTTTGTCCAAAAACAGCGAAGAATAGTAGCTCGAAGGAGAATAGCGGGTTCATGGTAACTGTGAACAAGATTCGAGCTGGTGGTGAATTTGGCCGCATTTACCTGGATGCGCTGATAAGTGTCCGACATCATCGCAATTAGGAGCGTTATGAGCACCACGACTGACATCAGCAAGTACGCTCCAAATACGAACTTGAACAGGTTCTGCGTCCACCAGGGCCGCAAACTTGACACGTAGTTGAGGTCGGACAAGGTGATCTGGCCGAAAAGGGCGAAGAACAATTTCTCGAAGGCCTCGACCGGTGATAATGTCGCTAGAAGACAATTCTCAAATGGACCGCGTTCTTTATTCGCTATTATACGGACCAGGGGCAGGTTAATGCAACACGACACATTTGAGTAGTCAAGGGTTTTGTTTCATTCTGTTAACCAAATCGATAGATTTAATGTTATGCTTAGCATCAACTTACCCCATCACTACACGTTCAAATCTTTTAAGTCGTATCGTAATTTTTGTTTGTGATTTAGTGTATAATTATTTGTTTGTGAATTTGATATGCTTGAGTTGCAATGTCCAATCTATGTATTAACGTTACAATACGACGTAATGATAGAACCCACATTTATTTTACAATCTAAGGTCAAGTAAATTGACATTGAATTAAATGTATGTATGGAAAGGGGTAGATTGATACAGATGATGAATGAATTATGTCAATCATATTATTCGTATAGTGTTACTGACGATGTGTTTGTGAATAAGTTAGATATGACCACCATAGTTAAGTAAAGGTGTATTTGCATTTGTAGCATCAAGGCTTAGCTACTAAACTAAACAGGTATATAAATTACCTGTTGTTTTCAGGTTCCCCTTGGCGGTTGCATCAATCTACCCCGGCCCGTCTAAGTGTCGAGTAGTGAACAGCGTGGGCGCGGGTAACCCCACATCAAGGACACACAGCCAAACATCCTAAACATAATGTGGTACCTCAAAACCGGTGTGACAAACGCGGGACATAAGCCAGCCGCATGCGCAAATCAAACTGCTCCATCAAGTGCGGTGAGGTCGGCCACTCATTCCACTAAAACTAGGGCGTGACGTACAATGCATGCTCTGTACTCCTTTTCAATATCTGTAATATATGTTTTGATGAAACACTGAATGTACAAAAGATTTTGAATTATTAAGTATATAACATTTGGATGAGTCAAATTTTGTTCATGAACAGAATATACATTGCACGGTAATTATTATCATTAATCTAATACCGAACAAAGTTACAGTCATGGTCACAAACATGTACACATCTGATTAAGTAGACAATAATGGTAATTAATTTAATGGTCGCGCACAAAAAAAATATAATTACCCTACTACGCTATCGAAGAGTTGTACGCTTATTCCCTATGCGCGTGTGTACGTAGTTGTGACAACAACAACAACAACATGACAGTTATTAAAAATTAAACAAAAAGGACACACGTTGCAACGGACTTCCTATGTATTGTACAAGACCCTAAGTCATTCCACATTCATGTTATGCTGTTCTAACGAACGCTTGAAACATCAACGATGGTAACACTCGATGACGGCACACATTCAAGCTAGCAAGCAGATGGTAACAAAAATCAAGTGACAAGCACATCGAGTAAAATGCGATCGTCGATGAATGGCTTGAAGAATGCAAATAAATGAGTGTTCGTTATCCTTCTAGCTCTAACGTAGACTTACGACCCGCAGGGCCCTGTTTTCTTCGATAAGATTCTTCTGCAATAATCCATTGCGATTCATTTGCCTGTTCTTTTATTCGGAGACTATCATCTAAGACGTGAAACACTCGGTTAAGTACACGTTTCGAAATAATTTGACTTATTAATGCTGTATATTTTGGCAAGTTATTTTATAATATAATAGCCTTAAACTTTTATAAGCATTTGAAGCGTACTTACTTCACTTCATTTTTAATTGTTTAAACTACTCCTGATTCACAATATTGATTGAATAATATTATATTATTATTAAATTCATAACTGTAACATTTTGTTTAAAATGCTGAAAATGTTGTTAAATAGATGAACTCAAACCAAATTTAGGTGGAACCAAATCTTACCGTCTGAGAATATTTTTCTTCTGGCTTGTCTGGCATATTTATTATCTTCCGGTTTGTAAATATTCCGGAATGGCTGATTCAGTGCGACAATATGCATGGAAAATCCAAACACAAATATCGCTAATACTGCAAGAAACCTACCTAAGTCTTTCATCAAATTTCCTATAATAATGGCCCAAGGTCCAAACAAATGATGAAAAGATAGGAAATCTAAAATCTGTACACAAGCCAGTAAGAAAGATAAAGCAAAACATTGATTTCTACAGTACATTAATGTGGGCCAATATTTCGGTAATACGAAAATCCATCCAACAACGTGCGTTGCCACACCAATAACACCTAATAATAAAACAGCTATCTTAATCCATCCTAAACCTGACTTATCACTAGGGTTTGTTAATTCAAATAGTAGGAGCCCACTTAGGCATATGAGTAGCATCCACTCATACCACCGTGGGACTAGGCTTTCTCTGAATATTGAATTATAAATTGGCGTTATTGCAACTAAAGATAACAAAACCATTAAGTATATGTGAGAAGTTAAGTATGACATAAATTTAATAATTGGGATCTTATTGTACTTATGGCCCAGTGGAAGAGAAAAAACTACCCAAACCGGTGGACAAATTATGAACGCGAAAAAAAGGAACATAATTTTGATGCCAGTCCACTTAAGGCTGCCCCTCCAGAGTTCCTGAAATTAATAAAAAACATTTTGCTCATAAATGTGGATAAGAGACTGTATTATTGATGCTTTATATCCAAGAGAGTGAAATTAATAAGCTACCATTTAATTTACCGTAGTTTTGCACGTGAGGGTCTAAGACTAATATGACCAATAAAATCTTCTATGATAGGCGAAGTTACCTAGTTTTTACCTGAAGATATCTCTGGACAACCGTATGGGCGATGACCTCTTTTTGTTCATTTTCTATTAATACATCCAAAAATTCTATATTTCTATTATCAGTAGCAGTAAGAATATGTCCCGCGGAATCAGCTCCAGCTGCAAGGGCTAAAAGTTCAGTGGCCATTGCTTCACATTGCTTACCGGCTGCTATAAGATCTTTGGCACGCTCCTTTTCCTGTTGAATTAATATGTAATGTATTTATTTATGAAATATTTAACTATATAGATTTCTCTTATATCATTGTAACTTACCTTTGTAGACAAATTAATATAAATATTAGATAATTTTGCCGCGGTGTCGACAGGTGCTGGTGAAACTAAAACGAATTCCTCTATAGGTATATTATTGTGGTTTTTTGAACAGACCATAAGGTTATAAACAAATCTCTTATCGTCCATAAGTGATTGAGTATCATGTTCTTTGTGCAATAAATATTCAAGAACATCATTGTGGTTTTCAGATGCAGCAAACCAAATAGGCGCACAGTTCAAATTAGTTTCACTTTTTGGCGATGCACCCGATTCACATAAAAGTTTGACAACATTTAAATGGCCAGCTTTAGCTGCACAATGAAGCGGAGTCCAACCATTTTTATCGGTAGCGTTTATTTCAGCACCTTGACCGAGCAATACTTCTACCATTTGATAATGGCCATGTGTTGAAGCTATATGTAAGCCTGTCTTCCCATGCCTATCTATGCTTTGTAACAATTCTGCAGATCTACTTAACAATAAGCCGACTATGGACATATGACCTCCGAAACATGCGAGATGCAATGGATTATAACCCTGAAAATTATAAATTGCAATCAATTTGACTTTGATATAATAATGCGTACGAGAATAGTAATAATTAATATAAATATGCCCTACACCAGAGATTTAAATATATTATAGAACGTACATTTTCATTAGAGGCGGCGTCAACTTGTACTCCAGCGGAGTTCAATAATAATCTCACTACATTTTCGTTGCCATTATAAGCGGCGAGATGTAATGGTGTTAAACCTGATTCTGCTCCTAATATTGGTACCAACGACATGCCCGTGGGAGGTTCAGACTTTACCGTTCCAGGCACATGAGATAGGAGTTCACGAACTGTTTCTGTAAAATGGTCATTAATATATTTAGAATAGACATAATAACAAGTTTCTTAGTAATATTACTTTAAAAAAAATTACATGTCACTTATTAGAAGTACTTGAAGAGCCTTTTGATTATCATTTACGAATAAAATAAAAAAATGTATGCCTTACCAGCTTGTCCGTAATAAGCTGCTATATGGAGAGGTGTAAGACCTAACTTTTTACTTGATATTCTTAACGTATTTGTTGATCTCATAACATCTAAGACATTAGTATGGCCATGCTCAGCAGCTAAATGAACTGCTGTTAATCCTGCCCTATTTTCATCTGTACATGATGCACCCGCTCTAACGAGTACCCTCACAACATCAGCATGACCACCTTCTGCAGCTAATTGTAGGGGCGTTGAGTCATTTAATTTGTTTCTAGCCGATATCACACCACTTCTATCGAATTTCATTAGCTCTTCAATAACTTTGACTGATCCTTGGATGGCCGCAATATGAGCGCATGTATTACCATCTTTTGTAGTAGCCATTACTAAATTAGGATGCTGTTGCAAAAATAACTGAACAACTTCTGAATAATTATTTTGAGCTGCAGCATGAATAGGTTTTTGACCCAGCTCATCCGTAGCATCAATATTGGCACCAAGTTCTAGTAAAAGTTTACAGACTTCTATTTGACCACTAGCAGCCGCTAAATGTAGTGGAGTCTGTTTTTTTAGAGTTAAAACATCAATTACGGCATTATGGTCTCTGATTAAGAATTTTACAAGATGAGCGTAACCATTCATAGCAGCAAGATGGAGAGCAGTTCTTCCATTTCGAGCTTTAGAATTAATAAACGCTTTATTTGTTAATAGAGCATCACACACTTGTAAGAATCCATGTTCCGCTGCTAAATGTAGAGCTGATCTGCCTTCTACGTCAAAAACATCCACCCTTGCGTGATTATTAAGTAATGTGTTCACAAGTTCCATATGTCCTCTATGACATGCAATTAACAAGGGCGTCCATCCAATAGAATTTTGTCTATTAAGAGATTTACTGACATCACCGGCAGACATCTCAGAAATCATTTCTTGCATTACATCGTTATTACCAGCAATGGCACAGAAGTGAAATGCTGTCTCATGGGTATGTTTGGTTACTAATGTCACATCAGCACCGTTTTCCATTAGACATTTAACAACTTCTCTGTCAGCTGAAGGTTTTTGAACTTCTTCTTTAGTTATTTTGCAAGCGAAATGCAACGCGCTCGCTCCATCTTCATCGACTGCATCAATATATGAAGTAGCAACTTTTTCTCCTTTACGGTCTTTAACAAATTCTATTAAATGTCGTACAACATCTGGCTTGCACATCCGACAAGCCATATGTAGAGGAGTTTCACCAGTCTGAAATATATTAGTATCATATTTCGGCAAGACGAAAACAGGTGACCTAATCACTTATCACTGACAATTAGGATAGTTATCTTATCAATTAAGATTTATTAAAGATGGTCAATCATACTTTTATATTTAGGTGTTCAAATAAATAAATATGTAGTTGCAATAAGACTGAAAGATATACCACAAATTGTGTTTTTATACCTTAGATTTCTTTAATGGATCTCCTCCATCTTCTAATAGAAGAACTAATGTGGCGAGGTTTCCATATTTAGCTGCTACGTGTACCGGCGTCATGCCATCTTCCGTTGCTTTGTTTGGCCCTGCACCTGATTTCAGTAGCATCAGTGCACATTTGTCACCTGAATAACAAACAAGACAGAGATAATATGATGAATGGAAAAAATGCATTGTTTGTACTTTTATGTAATTTTATTATTGATCTATTCGAAAAACTGTGATTTGAAATATGTAAAATATGTAACTAATACAACGAAATTAACTTAGTCCTCTAAGAGTTATGAGAGAGTTACCAGGTTCTAAATTACCAGGTAATACACCAGATTATTAGAAAAGGATATGTGCTCTCTCGAAGACATTAAATAATTAATAATATTCACAAAATAAACTACGATTCAGTCTACTTTGAGTTACAGACCAATATGAGCCACATCATGAGTTACACAATTGTCTGAAATTTAAAAAGTCTTCACTAGCGGAAATCATGAAGGATTTTAGGCGTTTTTAGCTGATGCTAACATTTCAGATGACATTGTGTTTACTGCAAATTTAATTATATTATATAATATATTTAATAATTATTAATAATAATTATATAATAAATTAACTCCTTCATAGATCGATCGATTATAAATCCTCTTAGCGTCTTCAATATGCATTCTACAGGTGGATAAAAAGGCAAGCACTATTAATTTGTTTGTAAAGGTATCAAATAACAACATCGTACCATCTGGTATTCGAGCAGCAATATGTAGGGGTGTTTCTCTCTGTTTGCCTCCGCGTATGTGGACGTCAGCACCGTAACCCAGCAATGTTTCTACTACTGCTGGCTTGCAAGACTCTACGGCTATGTGCAGAGCAGTGTAATTGTCCTAAAATAAATGTAGAGAAAATAAGACAGGAAAGCATTCATCTATCCTTTCGTTTCAGTTACATAGAGAGGTCTATCTGCGTGTTAACTTTTAATATAGAGTTTAAAAACACTAAAACTTAGGTATCATAGTTAGTTTTATTTACATCATTATGTATACAACTATGTTGTAATATAACTTTTTGTGTCTTGTAAAACAGTAGCAGTAGAATCATCTGAAAATTGATTATTTATTGATATACTGTAGTTACTTACGTTCGTCGTTACATCCACACTTTCTCCTTTCTGTAGCAGAGTATTTATGATGCCAACGTGGCCATATCGTGCTGCGGTGTGTATACTCCGAGCTCCATCCTATGAAAAATAGTACAAGAATTAGATACATCTATGACCAACTTCAGATAAAAAACTTTCTCTATCGATGTTTGGTACATTGCCTTTTTAAACTACCAATGTTGCTGCTGGTGGTGTTTCGATTGCGTCATCAACTTATGCCGTACTTTTCCTATCTAATTTACTATACTTTTCCTACCTTATTTGGCATGTGGAGATATACGCCTTTTTTGAACAGCATCATGGCGCAATCGGCGTGGCCGTTTAAAGAAGCAATGTGCATTAGAGTACTTCCGTCCTTTGTCCGTTCGAAGATGGAAGCTTTAAATTTATCCGCAAGAAGTTCTATAATGGCCGCATGGCCATTTTCTGCAGCTAGATGCATCGGTGTTCTATCTGTCGAATTAAAAATGGATAATTAATAATAAACATAATGTTATACTGAACTATTGTTACACATACGTTATTATAGTTTATATTCCAATTTCTTGACTCGTGTGAAGTGAAATTACATATACACTTTTTAGCTTCTAATTGAAGATAAATAGAGGAATTTGTTAGAAACTTGATTAAGAAGTTTCATGTAAATGTAGCCCTTACGCTTTCCAACTTTTTTCTAGCTTCGGAGATTCGAAAGGCGCTTAGTTAAATTCTATTTTTAATTTCATTTACTACTTGGAAACTGTATTCACATTAAGAAAAATAGTCAACATCTACTACTTGATTCCTTTCTACTGCATAAAATAATACTGTAAAATGTATAAAACTTGTAATACCACTGAAATGAAGATGGATGATGTTATTTATTTTTGATAAAACTAAATTAAGATAGGTACAATATACAACGTAAGAAAATTACTGAGGATATTTTTTCAAGTTAGAACGTTACATAAAAAATAATTTTATGTACTTTTTACATTAACCAAGGATTACCTTTATGATTTTGGAGACTTAAGCAAAAAAGGCGAATGTAGCCAAATGTGCCTGTTTTTCCTTGCAATATAAGTACATAAATATACTACATAGCATTAAAGTAATTAAATAAGTTTTCGAGATCGATGTGCCCTGCATTTGGCTATTTGCGTCTATTCAATTAAGGGCGTAGTACTTTTTACAATTTTTATTACTGAAGTTAAACGATTGCTTTGTCATTTCTAATTAAATAATTAAAAAATATTATTTTTATCAACCGAAGTCGAAAACGAATGATCGTGTCCATTATTTCCAATTTTCAACGTGTAATTATCATACTTAGGAACCGCAAGCGGTTTCCCGTTTGATTCATTCAAATTTTTTTTTTCCGTTTTTACTTCTTGTTACATTCGCCCTTTTACCTATCGGGTATTTTTACCTTATTTATTCTTTGCAAGCATTATTATTTATTCTTTGCAATATATCACATATTATAAGTAACAGAGGATGGAAATTACAGTGAAATTATACATCTTACAGTAGTTAATACAGCAAATAATTAACAGTCATTAACTAGTCCTCTTGTATATCATAGCTGTATCACGTATTACGTTCAACAACTATATTTAAACTTATTATTATTATTATTTTATGATGCACTAGCAGCTCCTGGAGCTGATGCGTGCATGTCACTGCACTTGTGTTCGATTTAATATAAATCCTTTGTTATGTATTCCAACATGTTCATCAAGTCTGTTTTTAAAAATGTTCACTGTTGGTGCACTAATCACTGATTCAGGTAGCCTATTCCATTGCTGTACTACACAATCAGACAAAAAGTGATATCAAGGGTCGCTGGAGCTTGGGTGCCGTTTTAATTTCATTGAGTGCCCTCGTAGGTGGGTATTTGCTTTCAGTAAATAAATATCTGCAATATTTCTGATGTTGTAGTGTCCATTTAGGATTTTGAAAGTTTCTATCAGATCTCCTCTTTGCCTCCGGTGTTCCAAACTAGTTAATTTCAATTCAGAAAGACGTTCTTCATATGTTTTATGTCTTAGAGATGTGACCATTTTTGTAGCTCTACGCTGTACTTTTTCAAGTAGTTCAATGTCTTTTTTAAAGTAAGGGTTTCAGATTTGGAAAGCATACTCCAAGAGCGGTCGGATATAGGTTTTATAAAGTTTGACAAAAAAGTCTTTTGTGATAATACTGAAAGCCTTTCTTACAACATATATCATAGAGTTAGCTTTTTTTGTTATATTTGCAATGTGAACATCCCACTTTAGATTGTGCGTAATGGTGACACCAAGATCCTTTTGATTGTTAACAGTATAAGAGGTACAGTGTTAATATTATATGAAATATGTGGGTTGTTACTGCCCAAGTGTATTAAATTACTGTACATTTGCCTGCATTTAAAGAGATAAGCCAGTCTTGAGTCCATTCTACGACTCGATCTAAGTCCTGTTGTATAATATTATGGCTGATGAGAGGGTTTCCTATGATTTTGGTATCATCAGCAAATATAGACAAATCTGATTATACTGAATTTTTCAGATCTGTAATGTAGATACCGAAAAGAATAGGTCCTAACACTAAACCCTGTGGTACTCCACTGTGTACATCACAAGGTATAGAAAAGGCGTTAGTTACTTATTTGCTCTAAACTTAAATACATATAATTTTATCATTTATTAAGATTAAATTTATACCTATTTGAGGCGTTTAGTCGACCGGCACGCAATTAATTACCGAATTTACATGATTTGCGATGTCAAATTAATTGGGTCAGATTTTAATACCGACACCTAAACGATCTCAGTTTTAATGAGTGGTTTTGTTGATTGGGAATCAAACGATTTTCCTGCTCTTATATAAAAACAAGAAATAAATATGTATGTACACCGCGTTACCACCAAAGTGGTTGGTACCAAAGGTACCAAAACATGTTTCGTCCTCAAGCGAATTGTTACTTGGACGGCAATGTCTGTTGTTTTTAGTGTTACAATAAATTATTAGTCATTCATTTGTGGCAGTGAGCAATTACCATTACTTGGCCCGTATGATCATTTATTTAGCCAATAACACATAAATATTATATTTTTTAAAGATCGATTGATTTCTAACGATTAATTTTGTGCATTGTCATTCGTCTATTGCTCTTTCTATTTGATGAAATTGTACACCGTGAAATTGGTTAGCGTTTTGCATTTTCCAAAGGAAGCGCGAGATGATTATTTGGAACTTTAAACGACATGTGATAATCATATGTTGTAAATACAGTATATTATGAATACCTACACGAGTACATAATGACAAGAACGCTGGTAATAAAACCGGTTCGGCGCTGGTTAGAAACGTAACTTATGTACTCTTAGCAGCCTGCTCACACGTCATTGAAAAATTAAGATCAAAAATTTAAATTAACACAAATTGAAACGTAGTTGGCGATTATTATCCTGACTCAAGCTATGTACATGATACTAGCCTTTGTACATCTAGATTAATATAAGGTACATCAAATATTAAAAGTGTTTTTTGAACAGGTGTCGAGATTCTGGAGATTACCCTTCGCATAGGTACACACAGACTCACAAAACTCGAATTCCCTTTTTATATATTAGTATAGACTGTGTGATTACATTAGTATTATTTATTTTTATTTGTATACACTTTATTGAACACCTAACCTTAATTCAAAATACATAAATGTGCAATGTGTTGTCCCTTCCAGGCAACCTTAAGACAATCTTAAGCTACAACACAGTAATACCATTCATAACATCCGTATTCAGATTTCTTATGTCGTGGATGATATGGCCTCTAATTATAATGATTTAACCAAATAATGAAGACCACAAATATTTAACAGTTAGGGTATGTCCATCCTTCCGACAATCGTACCTGGGTCCCTGCGCTAAACAGACAGATTTACGAGTACTATCAACTGAAATACAATACTGTCTGACAAAGCGATTGCGTGTGAAATTTGATTAGAACCGCTCACTGCTATTTTTATATAGTAAGACATGATAGTATATGGAGCACTTACGATTTATCAATAGCATACCTACCTTCATTATCCGCAATCGCAGCATTAGCTCTAACTCCATAGAAATATTTGACGAGCGGCTCGTCTCCCTCTGCAGCTGCGATATGTAACGCAGTCATTCCAGCGCCATTAGTGGCATCCACCGCTGCGCCGTAATCTACCAATATCCGAGCCATGTCCACATCTCGCCTTCGAGCCGCCAGGTGCAGTGCCGTGTCTCCTGCTGGGGTACTTGCCTGGAAATTATAAATGAATAACCAGAGTGAATCCACAGTGAACAATTATTATTGATTCAACTGGCCGCCGGTAGCAAATTTTTTTCTATGCTTCTTTCGTTACACTTATAGAATTTAAAAAAACACGTTAATAAGTGTGAATTATTATTATATTTATTAATGACATCTTTTGGTACGTTTGAGCTTTTGATATTAACAATAAAAATTATAATATGATATCCATATCTATATATATATAAAAATGAATGTCTGTCTGTATGTCCTTTATAGAATCGTAAACTATGCATTTGATCATGTGATGATCTTTAGCAAAGTTATTGTGCATGAGTCCACGAAGGTTTCTGAGTCTGTAAGACCAATTTTGGACTGATGGCGCCACTGTCATTCCAATGAATTTAATATATTGCCATGAATTCAAAATTAATTGAATATTTGTGTAATGTCTTTCCTTCAAATTTATTTTATTTGGTGGCGTAGCAACGGGCGCAGTGTACAGCTAGTATTAAATAAGAATATTTTTATTTTTAATGTATCTGTGGCTAAAGTTAAGGTGTCTGTGTCTTTTAATATTTTGTATGTTAAAATCGAAATCAAAGGAAAAAGGATAAAAAAAGTTCACTAGATTTTTAATGATCCGCTGACAAACCTAGTTAAAATTTTATTTATATTGAGCAATTAAAAAAAAATAGGAAGTACATCGTAGCGACATCTATGTTATTACAACTAAACAACTGCCTCTTGTCAATAGTTGTGAGCTTGTTGTAATCAATATGAACTAATTAACTTAATGAGGGTTATTTTTTCATAGCTGCGAAATTATTGTGTTTATAGATATATTATACGTTTATAAATGTTTCTTCTTCTTCTTTTTGCTTCTTAATACCTGTGAAAATCGTCAAAAATTTTGGACGCCTATAATTGGATGAAAATTTAATAAAACAATTCCACTAGATCCTTATATACATACATACATGTCAATACTTACTAACGTAAAAACATATTATTTCAAAACGAAACAAAAACAAGGGTAATACAACAAGACAATCCCATAAGGAATATCTGAGCTCCGTACGCTTGATAAAAATCTTCCATCGCGGCATCTAACTGGGAGTAATGCCAACTGAAAGTCATCTAGGTGACGTTACAGCACAGCTAATAAAAAAGTATCAGACTTGACCTTTTTGTATTGATTAGACTTGTCCTGGTATTATGATTCGTCATTTATATTACCTTATCCTCGACAACACGTCAGACCAAATTTTGGACTTAAGGGATCTAGTGTCCTTTGCTTAAGAAAACGAGGTTACAACCACATGGTAATTAAAGTCATTTGCAAGTCTCAAAATTTTTCAACAGTTATGTTGGTATTATCGCATGCTTCAGTGAAGATAGATGTCGGAATAGATGTAGGTTACATTACCCGAAAGTTCTCCATAATATTCTCAAAGGTATGTGAAGTCTATTAATATCCAGTTGTTAGCGTAGTGGTCCCACGATATTTTCCTTTCCCGAGGCAAATGATAATGAATTTTTAATAAGTACATACGTATTTTGAAAAAATACACGTGCATGCTGGATTCCAATTCGATTTGTATTTCGATTTCGATAAACGAAAAAATGCTACTAAAATACTACTGTAGTGTATTATTTTACTCAGGAATAAGGGAGAGACACGTTATAGGAACCGGCTGTAAGAATTTAACCGCAGCCATTAATACGATTGCTTTATGTTATTAGTTAGCATGACATAGTAAAATGTAAATTTCGACCGCAATCAATTATGAAGAGATTAAGAAACTACAAAAACTACTACGTTACAACTACATGTATACGTTTTTGTTTATATGTCCTTTGTGCCCTGTTAAGTTAAAGACTTACATTGTTAGCGTCGAACCGATCGCAGCCACTCGCAGAGGAGTGTAGGACAAAATATCCCTATATACTATTGCATAAAATAAAGTTACCTTGAGTTGTTCTGCTGTCTGAGCGCTGAGAAGTTCGCGAACCATGCTCTGGTTCCCCGCCTCTACCGCGAGTAACAGCGGGATCTTCCCCCTCTGGAACACCAGGTCGCGTATTAGCTTTTTCCATTCCTTTTGGCGCGCACGCTCCTTATTGAGCTCTATGAAACTGAGCTCAAGCTTCTGCAAGTCCCTAGCCTGAATGTTAGCGGGCGGACTGCGAACTCCCCCTGACCGAAGATTCAGGTTAGCACTCCTCGGTGGATCCCTCTCATTCCCATCCATTTCGCCCGCGCTACATGGAAAGCCAATTCACACCTACGATCCATCCGGCGCAGTGTCTATGCTCAAACTATTCACGCTAGTGCGGCAAGCCAATGCACGGAACTTCCGAGCCGTGACACAAACAATAGTTTTAACTTATGTGCATCGCAGTCCTCGTAGGCGGTTCGATTGGACATAAAATTGATCGGCAATCATGGCTCTCGCATGCAATTTAGAATGATTTTCTTTTGCAACACCTAACACATCGCCGCGTAGGTATACGTACTTGTTCCTCCATTCCAGCTACTGACTTATTAGTTTGTGTGACATGACGGAGATGCCTAACCGCGGTCGTGACAAAGAACCAACTGAGACGGATCGTATTAAAATCAGTAATTTTGAATTTCATTGCTGACGGTATAACGGTGTAACAATAATCCGCGAGTGATTTGCATTGTAAATTTTGTGCTGTGACGTTTACTCAACTAAAGCTCGGATAATTAGCTACTTTCTATTCGCGGGGGTGGTTCGGCTTATGTTTTGGAATAACCTTAAAAATTTAACCTTGTAGGTGTTTTAGCGTTATTATTTTCAGCGAAAATGTGCGTAGTAACATATTGTTGCGTGGGTATACTGCGAATTTGCATTTTTAGTTATTTTTCGTGTAACTGTTAGTGTGAAGGGTGGCTTTGTTTACAAGCGTCGCTTTGGGGGGTAGTTCCTGAATTAGCGGCGGATGGCAGTGCCAGCCGAAGGCTGCACGCGATCCTCGTAGAACGTTGCATCGAGTCAATTCACTCCAACCGAGCTGCTACTGACAAAATTCAAAACTCTAATATCCAAGCGTAATGCTGAGTACACACTGGCTGATCTGTAAAACGTATTTAGCCTTACGATGATGAATTTACATGTAAACGCGGTGGTTTATTGATATTTATTTTAAAATTCGTCCACAGACGCGTCCTTTTAATTTTAGAACCTTAAAAATAATCGGTTTATTCCAATTCATAGCTAATTAATGAAGTTTTAGTAGCTGAAGCATTAGGCATTAATTTAAGGCTGATTATTGGCAGAAAATAACAATGGTATACGAAGTATGTATATTGGGAAATTTTATGTTTCGTATAAGGGCTTATGGAGGTCAAAAACTCTAAAGAGTGTAACTCCATAAATCGGAGCAATGTGATTTGACTGCAGGATACCATTTTCCACAAGCGTACACCATAAGACTCTTTTACGACCACGGTAATTCAAAGTTAGGTAACGTTACAGAAACCTGCAAGATTTGGTTACATTTTACATCTGTACAAAACTCGATATAGTATTAGTATTCTTTCTGAAAACACCCGTATAGAGTTACTCCTAAAAGCAATAAATAAAATTAACGTCATATAAAAACTAATATTTTTTTTTTGTTATTTCGATAAACGATACACACATGTCTTAATTTATTTATCAATCGATAAGTTTGTAAGATGTCTTACTCGTTTACAATTGGTCAACTATTTGTACTTACCCCATCGACCCGCAATCGTATGTCCTTTCCAGCCGCAGCTAGCAGTGCCCGAAGTATACTGGTAGCCGTGCCTGTTTGTCGACTGGCCACCAAGTGGACTGCTGTTTGTTGACGACTCTATGGATAATAGGGGACATTGAGACAGACTTAAATTAAACAACTAAAACAAATATAGAATATCATATTGTTACTATGCGAATTAAAAGTACGCACAACGTTTAATATAACATTCTCCCTTAAAAAGAAATATACTGGAATAAATGATTATGACGTAAAGAATTTTTACACTTTTGGCATTGACGGCAATTTTTTCCCTGAGTGGAAATTTAACAGTTTACTATTATATTTGATCTTGGTTCATTCGGTAATAAAAATTGCTATTAGACTTCGTTAATAGGTAATTCAGTAGAATTAAACTTTAAAAAGTTCATCGTCGAATTAGTTACTATTTTTAACGAAAATTAATATCCATATTTTTATTAAGTAGCTTCAAAGAATATTCCTAACTCTTTATGCACGTGTATGTTATGTAAGATGATATAATAAATAGTTAGTAAACATATATTGAAAAACTAGATATTTCAAACTTAACGACGGTCTCAGTCATAAGACTGCTGAATATCAGTATAACGCGGTAGAAACTTATTCCAAAAATACAGTTCGAACAAACTTATCTGACAATGTTGTAAAAGCTGCAATCATGTTTAACTACTTTATAAGTCTAGCATCTTAAAATAAGTCGTCGGCGTATTTTTACGAATACAGAAAATTCACATACACAAAATACTTAATTTCAGGTCACATTTTTTACGTGAAAACAAAAAAATAATTAGAACTTACGTCCCTATGAATATTTGGTTTAAAACAAAAAAATATATTGAGAACTAATACGAATCACCAAAAACAAATATACGAGTACATCTGTCATATAAATTACTGCCCAGCCGGGAATACATTACGATACCCTTGGATCGTCATGCAGGGTTATTACCAATCGAAGTGCAAGGTCGTCCTGGGTACACAATTAGAACAGGTATAAAGATAGAAACACTCATACCCCGCCAGTGGCGAATGGATCCACTCCTCTTTTTGACAACAAGAGTTTGACGATATCTTCCCTCGAGTACATTGCTGATATGTGTAATACATTATAGTTGTCCTGCAAATAAAATCAGAATGTTATATTATTTTCTCATTTTTAGTTTAATAATAAAACTATAACAGGTCCCAATTTGTTCGTTAAGTCTATAAAAAATCAACAGCTTGCCTACCGCTGATGCAACAAACGAATATTTTTTAGTCATAAACTCATTCATAATTAAGAAAAGAACAAATTAAAAAATCAGCCTTAAAGCCTAAGAGTAAATAAATATTCGTTCACACACTCATACAGCCGCACAAGGATTCCCTGATTCACAAATATTACATCACAAAATCCCATGACCCGAGAATAAACATCTATCGCATAACAATAACCTGTCATAAATGTCTGCCTCCGCCGGAAATCGAACCTGGGACGCGTCACTCGGCAGGCAAGGTCACTATCTACTGCGGCAATGGGGCAAACATTATATTTATTAAATGGTCGATAAAAATTAAAAACATTTATTTCGCGTGCGCGTGTTATTTGTTTTAAGTATTGTATTTATATATAAGAAATAGATTGAAGTAAGTGACAACGGGGTACGAGTTCCTCATAATAATAATCCCTTAGTAGCACTGTTAGGACCCCTAGTGTGTTAGATTAATAGGCAATTTCTTATGTATGAAATGGTTTTATTACTTGTTAATAACTGGTATAAGGTTATATATGTATATATTCGGAGAAAGGCTCTCCGAATATAGACAGTTTAGTTTTATTCAGTTTGGAGACAATTTGAACTTCAAAAGTTTCAAAATAGTATAATATATTGGCTGGAGAATTTTCCTTGAAAGCGCTCATCATCCTAGGATTTACAGAAATTGGTGATGACCGCGGGAGCAACTTCTGGTGTGGTTTGAATTTGAGAAGGGACTGCTCGTGGCATTTCTTTGAATATTTCCATACTTTAGACAGCACATTAAACTGGTCTCGATTGTTACCATTACGTAAATAACAGGCCTTCGTTCGGTAAAAGAACTTCCAACACTTGAAATGGCAATCAAACTATGTATGTACCAAGTCGTATAAAAGCAACATGGTATATACCTCTTCTTAGTCTCCTCAATTGCTCCTCAGTTGAAGCTATTTATAAGAACTGTCAACTATCATCAGGATAGATAGTAGTTAGTCAGTTAGTTAGTTGAAAAGATTTTGTAATAATTAAGTAAATTCCAATAATTCCACATAATGTAATTTTTTGGATCCAATTTTGCCACGTGTCAGTAGCTATTGCTATCTTCGAGATTCCGTCCTTTAGAGGTCGCTGGGCTGAGTACAATGCAATTTTAACATGCAGTGTTCAGCACAATTGTAAGATTCTTCAATTTTCGTTTTAAAATGAATCGTTACTATTGTAACGTAATTTCACTTTAAATTTTATTTATCCATTAATATAAAAATCAACCTTTTTGTTCGAATGCTTCGATGATCACATCCCAATAGATGCCCCTTCTGCTTGTTTACCGGCCAACATAATGAAAAATATATCTGTATCTGTAGTTTTAACAATATTAGTAATTTTAAGACGTTTGTAATAATATTAGTTACATTATGCCGTTGACCACAATGATATAATGGTCGCTGGCTGAATTTATCATAAATATATAGTTCAAATACATTTGGTATTAATTTAGTTTTAAAAATTAAAAAATGTAATTTACACGCCACCAATCTAGTATTGAAATTAAATTGTTAATTGTTAAAGGAATTCGGGGTTCAAATATATAAAAATTTGGACCTCCGACTGCAACTTAAGTAGTCTTTCGAGGCCTGCAAGTATTCGCACATGGACACCATAACACCATTAACTTTATGGTGTGGTATAACTATATGTAACGTTCAGCCATAATTGCACCTGCATGAAATTGAATGCAAACTCGATTTACTTCATTATAGAGCACGCACGAAGCTGTCAGCTGCCGGCGTCAGGGTAAATCGCGTGCACTAATGCATCTACTAGTATTATATATATGTATGCTACTGTGAGGTATTGGAATATGGGTAAAGACATTAAAAACTTTTAATTAATGTATCTATATTATATTATGTACTAAATTCTTGACTACTTCGAATTATTATCTTTTTTCCCTCTTTGGTTTAATGTTTTTGGTATCGGCTGTGAAATCTTCCAAAGACAACCAGCCATTAGGTTGGAGCTAATAGATGATGTTAAACTTTTACCCAATGTTATTCCAGTATGTACCTTTTCAGCACTATTTTCCATGAATTTGTCCCAGAAGACTTTGCTAGTGTTTATAAACTTTCCGTGAAAGTATGGTGACTCGAGCCCTCATTAGGCTGGTAGCCTAGACTAGACGATTCCAAGCGTTGCCAAGAACTTTCAATCTGACTGTTTGCAACCTTCTTATCATTGCATTTTCGGGTGCAAAATTTATAAATCAAATTATTTTGTAAATAATTATTGATCCTCGAGGTGCTTTCAATTACGTTTCTTCTGCTGTCTTCAGCAAATAGCGGGGAATTAGATACTTAAAGTTACTGTGTCACTTTTTGATAATAATGTTATTACTATGAAAGTTCGAAGGTCTCATCTAACGTTCTCATAAGGCGTTTTATTTTATTTGGCATTTCGAAATTTCGCAGAGGTCTAACGTATATAAATCATAGTATTAAAAGAAAATGGTAGGTTAGTCGGGTAGCGAAATATCGACCATAGCTATTCTATAACACACTGCGTGTGACAACGTACTTTACGCATCACCTGCAGCTCCAAGCACGGAGAAATAATGCATCAATATTTTGCTAAAAGCGTAATGGTAAAGACCTAATGACAACGATTTGCAAACTTTTAACGTTTGCCAAATATACGATAGGCAATTTTAGGGACATTTTTCAGTGACCTTGGGCACATAATTCGTCCCTTGCGTGAGTCAAGTGGACTGCTAGCACCCACGAGTTGAATTAGATGTAGTTACGACTTTCATAATGGCACGCCCTTTATGATTCACTATGATTCATTCACCGGGTAAGCGGCAGTTGGAACTTAGTTTACTCAAGGTCACAGTTATAAAGAAAGTAACAGTGGTAAGGGTTTTTTTAAACAAACGGCGAGACATTCCAGCTCACAACCCGCCCCTAACCTTAATCACAATCGTAAGATATTCAATTATGGTTGATAAATGGGTCCAAGCCAATGGCAATTTTTTTTAATGGTTACGTGCTCCTGAGGTTACGCTAGTTGATCGATCCGGCTGTTATCGCTAGATAAAGTTGATTAACAATGATAGAGATCGGTTATCAGTTCTACAAACGGTGTACCTTGCCTATTGCCACTTTAAAACATGTTCTCGAAATCGCTTAAAAGAAATGTTTCCTTTTTAATGATAATTTAGATAAATATGTTGGGTGTTATGTTTTCTAGCATTTCTAGCTGGTTACTTTTTAGCTGACTCAGTAGTAACGAGCGAGTATCTCGACTAAAACTATTCGAAAATGTAATGATGCAGTGTTAGTTCTTATGAAAATTGGTTCTCAAACTATGTATAGGTCATTTTCGCGATTTGATATAGTTTTTAATTTAACCACACATGCACACTTGGAAAATTCACTTTGTGTATCAGCAAATAAATAAAAATTACTTATTTAATGTTCCATAATAACCCATATACTATTTTCTATTACGTATGGAAATATGTGTATGTTATATTTTAGTGTAATTAAGCCCGAGTTGTTTTGGCACGAAACAAACTGGAGCGAAGAAGTAATTTCCCATAAACGGACGGCATTAAGCCACATTGGCGATGCATAATAATTTTTTTCTTTGTCTAACTGGAACATATGACGTTTTTAGTTTAATAACCTGGAGTCGTGTTAGAAAATGCCCGTCGCATAAAGAAACGTTCAATATGGGATTTTTTTTTTAATTTATACGAGCATTGGAAGGTTTTCATGTTGCAATTAATTAGGTCTTTACAACTATCTTCTAATCGAAAAGACATAAAATATATCTTAGTTCTGTGTTGTCCCTTTAAATGTTTCGAGTGGTGTAGCTTGATTCCTTAAAAACAGGTAAGATGAAAAGGTATCTCTGTTCAAACACATCACATGTCACATCCATGACAAAATTTGAAAGATGAGCCACAGACTCAACAAAGAGATATGCTGAAGTAAGTATGGTAATCCGATTAGGCACCGTGAGACTGTACTCAGTAGAATTTAATCAAAATATCTTTACTTACTGCCACTAGGCCCTAAATATATTATTAGCTGTAAATGTTTTTGAAATAGAATGAAGACGATTAACGATCAATAAGAAGATGGGCCATCTGATGCGAAGTGGCTATCGCCACGCATAAACGTTTGTAACAGTACAGATATTACCGACGCGATGTTAGCAAAAAGGGAAACGAAAAATCCTATTTAACGCTCATATATTTGATATTGATATGTTGGATTTCGATATTACTAAACCAACAATCTATATGAGCAGATTGATAAAACTAAACCGAATTGAAAATCAAAATCGTAATACTACAGCATCCGATGAGCTCGATCCTTCATCTTTCCTTGCTTCTATTATGATTGTTGTTATTTCAATATCTGAGTAGAAAACTTTCTACTCCATTTTTTACTGTTTGTCAACTAATTTTCTTTTCTTTTTATTTGAAAGTTATTAACGAGCTTTAATGTCATTTTCAAAAAAAATTGGAAACGGAACGTTGTCTAATAATTGTGATCGAATTTCCGACACTGGGCGAACACAACTATAAATTTATAATTATAAAAAGCCTTTGCGAGTTGGCTATTTGATCTGCAAGTGAGATATTCATCATATCTAAGATCACTCACATTATTCCTAGCGCCGACATCTGAGCCCAGCTCGATGAGACGCTCCACGAACGAGGTGCGGTTGTCCTTCACGGCGTACATGAGAGGTGTCATTCCTGTTGCCTGAAACAAGGAACATAAATGATTAATATATTTTTGTAGTGGATGTTAAGTTGGCCGATGATATGGTAATGACGTTTAAAACTAGATTTTCCGGCTGTATTCGTCCACAATTATTTAGTAATCCCTAAGTGATGGAGTTTGTATGTCGTTGTGAATCGCTTGAGGATGGGGCAATTGGGTCGTATAATTTTGCAGCGAGACTGCTACTTGTTTGTAGCTATTATGGTTAACTTGTCCATTCATTATTTTTATATTCATTAACGATATTCTAGTCTACTAATTTACTATGACTTAATTTATAACAGTTATCTTTTCTTTCCTTAAAAATATCTTTAGTTCATACAATGGTTAATAACCATGATTTTGGATAAACAACGTAATAAATACATAATATAAATTTGGAGATAAGATCTTTACATTATTACCTTTCACTTACGGATGTCCTCAAGTTAGCTTGCTGTTAAAGATGTTAAAATAGATATATTAAAAGGAAATGAACCTACAATGATATTGTTACGAAGCTTCTCGAAGTCGGCAGGCTTACGAAGTTTCTAGAAGGGTGGCCGACCGTTATGGTGAGGCAAACAATAGAGGCAAACAATAGAGGCAATAAAAGAGAAACCCAGGTAGTAATAAAAACTACCTGGGTCACTCCAGGCCAATCTGGCCCGTATGCCTCAGGCAAAAGAAGCGAGATTAGCATAGATGAGGGCCGAAAAGGGCCTGTTTACCTGACCCGCTATTGTTATGTCGATTTCCGGGAATTCCTGTTGTTGTTTACTTCAACGAAGGGCGTGGAAGGATCTGGAAGCCCGGAAATCGATATAAATAGCGGGCAGGGTCGGCCACAAGGCATTCGGTCTCCGGATACGAAGTAAAGAGTTCTCTCCCTACGAAGCGAATACCTGCGATCTACGAGTGTAACTGTGTTTGTGAAGTGTGTGTGAAGTAAAATAAAGTCTCTGCGGAATTATTTTGGCATTTTACGTACCTACGGATCCTGACACGTAACAATTGGTGACAGAAGCGGAATGCTTGTTGTACCGCAGAGTGAAGACGGGGTACGTACGCGACGGCAGACAGCAGTGGATGCTACGCGTATGGAGTCGCCTGGACGTGACCGCGCCGGAAGAGAGGTCACCGTTGGATCTGCGGCTACGTCCACTGAAACCAGCACATCAACACCGACGCTCGCTGCATCAATGCCGGCTATCGAGTATCGAGTGGATTCGATATGGCCTCCTTATTAACAGCCATGGAAGCCATGATGAAGAGCCAGCGCGAAGCGATGGACAACCAACACGACACTATAATGAAGATCCAGCGCGAAGCTATGGAGAGCCAGCGCGAAGCGATGGAGAGCCAGCGCGACGCTATAATGAAGAGCCAGCGCGAAGCGATGGAGAGCTAGCGCGACGCTATAATGAAGAGCCAGCGCGAAGCGATGGAGAGCCAGCGCGAAACTATACAGATGGGCCTAGGAGCAATCGATGCGAAGCTGGAAGGCTTTCAGGGAGCATTAAATATCGTTAAAGAAGAAGTGGAGTGGGTTAAGACGAGAACGACCGAGCATGATTTAACTCTGAAAGCCCATGACGCATCAATAAACGCCCACGACGCATCGATAAACGCCCACGAAAAAAAACTTGAGGACTTGGACAACAAGCTGCAAAAAGTCAAGGCTTTGGGTACGGTTACCTCTGTTACTGTTGGAGCACCGAAATTTCAAGTCCCAGCCTTCGACGGCACTACTTCATAGAAGGCATTCAGACACCAGTTTGAGATAGTAGCCAAAGGAAATGATTGGGAAGACGAGCACTCGCTCGCGGCGTTAACTTTAGCTCTTCGAGGAGAAGCCCTACTGGTCCTGGAGAATATACCAGCCAATCGACGTACATTGGAGTCACTGTTTAAGGCATTGGAAGCTCGCTATGGAGACAAACATCTTGAGCACGTATATCGTGCGCAGCTCAAAGACCGCATCCAGAAGTCGAGCGAAAGCCTCCAGCAATGGGCTACGGAAATTGAATGCCTAGTACACCGAGCGTACGCGTCAAGTCCTACACCAGTATACGACAAAGTGCTAGAGGCATTTGTTAGCGGCATAAGGGACCCTGAAGTGAGAACAACGGTGCGCCTGGGCCATCATACAACTACAGAGGCCGCTTTAGCACATGCCCTGGAGGTGGAGGCAGTCCGTGGCGACTACAAAAACTATAAAGTGCGCGAAGTGGTGGCAGCGATCCAACCTCGTACTGGACCTATCTGCTACGGATGTGGTGAACGGGGTCATATCAGAATCAACTGCCGAACACAAAAACGAACAAGAACGGTGTCGACAGCTACTCAGGCCGACACCCAGGAGTCGTTAAACTAAAAGGCGCCAGGGCCGCGGGGCGGGCACTGGCTGGACTTCGTCGAGCCCCCACTATACAAGTATCACAAGCTTGCGATGGGAACAGTCTTGTTACTGTTGGACAGATAAATGGTAAATCCTGCCGCTTTACCATCGACACAGGAGCGTCGAAATGCATCGTGCGACCGGAACTGTTGAAGCGAACCATCATGTGGGAAAATACACGTCCGTTGTACAACCTACAGACAGCGACAGGCCAGCCAGTGAGCGTCCTAGGAGTTACAGAAGTGACACTGAAGCTGGGAGATAACATCTACATGCAACCCGTTTTGGTAGCCAATATAACCGGCGACTGCATCATCGGACTAGATTTTCTACGGACACATCAATGCTTGGTTGATGTCGCACGAGGAGTTTTAAGCTTCCCGAATCAGGAAGTCTTTCTGGAGGGTGCATCTTCAATGGCAGTGCACTGCTTAAGAACAGTGAAGCTAGCCCCCAAATCGGAAACGCTAGTCAGCGTTAAGTTTCCAGGGAAGATGACACCAAATCGATGTGTTATAGTGGAAGACTATGGAGATCACACCAGTTGGATCACGGCAAGGACATTACTAATGACCAAGCCAGATGCCAAAGTGAAGATCATCAACCTCAGTAGCACACCGATACATCTCTCAAGAAACACGATTATCGGACGTTGTGAACCTGTTGACAGCATTCAAAAGATACAAGACGGCACTGGTAAAATCGAATCAACGGACCATATCACCTCGTTGCTGGAAGCAATGAAGCAAAACTTGACTACTGAGGAATACACAGAAGCGACAAGACTGTTGAAAAATTATAAGGACATCTTCACCGCAGGAGATAGCAACCTAGGAAGAACGAATCTTGTCACTCACCCAATTGATACTGGTGCTACCGTACCGATCAAGCAGAAACCAAGAAATGTACCATTGGCAAAGGAAAAGAAAGTATCTGAGATGATCCAGGATATGGTGCGCAGTAAGGTTATAGAACCATCGACTAGTCCATGGTGTTCACCTGTGGTACTGGTGAAAAAGAAAGACGGCAGAACCAGATTCTGTGTGGACTACAGAACGCTCAATGATGTGACCAAAAAGGATGGCTACCCTTTGCCCCGGATTGACGACACACTGGACATGCTTGGAGGCATGAAATGGTTTTCGACGATAGACCTGAAGGGTGGTTACTGGCAGGTAGGACTTCGGCCAGAAGACAAGGAGAAGACCGCTTTAACCACTGGCAATGGACATGGTCTATGGCAGTTCTGCGTTATGCCTTTCGGACTGTGCAATGCTCCTGCCACTTTTGAGGGCCTCATGGAGCGAGTATTGATGGGACTTCTAGGAGATGCATGTCTAGTGTATCTCGATGACGTGATAGTCATGGGACGCCACTTCAAGGAACACCAACGAAATCTGGAGAAAGTATTCAAAAGATTTTTCGCTTTGAGACGGCTGCTTCAATTCAAGAACCCTGAAGGCCAGGTTGCGAGATGGATTGAACTGCTTCAAGAGTTCAACTTTGTAATAGAACATCGCAACGGAAGAGTTCACTCAAATGCAGACGCTCTATCACGACGGCCATGCTCCGAAGATTGTCGACATTGTTTGAAGCATGACTCGAAGGAAGTGAAAGACGAGGTTAAGTTCATAAGGACACAAGAGCTGGATGAGTCTTGGAGTAAACAACAACAGGAATTCCCGGAAATCGACATAACAATAGCGGGTCAGGTAAACAGGCCCATTTCGGCCCTCATCTATGGTAATCTCGCCCCTTTTGCCTGAGGCATACGGGCCAGATTGGCCTCGAGTGACCCAGGTAGTTTTTATTACTACCTGCGTTTCTCTTTTATTGCCTCTATTGTTTGCCTCACCATAACGGTCGGCCACCCTTCTAGAAACTTCGTAAGCCTGCCGACTTCGAGAAGCTTCGTAACAATATTAACACTCCGTAGACAGTTTAACAGACAATATCATTCGACAAAACAATGAAATAATTAGATGGATCTGCTGATAATAATAGCATTAAATTCCTAATGTTCCTCTGTAATTTTCTTCAAGGCAACGAAAGTTTTTAACTTCTTGCACGGATTTTACCTCGTCATTATTTCTTTTCATTTACAGATATTTCGTGCAGATAGCAGCCTAGCCCGCAAGGTGCAGCACCGTATAGAAACCTATTATTGAAATACTAAAACATACTTGAGATCTTACAGAAATAGGTCAAGGTCATTAACAATAAAAATGTGAATTTTTTTTAGTTACGAATATCCTTGGTTGGTAATTGTTAAACAAAAATGTACTTACATCGTATTGTTTAAACCTGTAACTGACAATAGTGTTTTGAATTGTCTTTATAATTTCTAACGTTTCCTTCTGCCAATTTGTTTTCTTGTAACTATTTCACTGGAGAACAACGGCCATAAATTACAGGATTTTTTAAAAATATTTAGTTTAGTTTTCGAACCGGGTTATAGGATGCACATGGTAGGGTTTATGATAAACAGCTGACGATATCAGCACTAACAAATTTAGTGGTTTAAGGTGGAATTAATAGTTCGGTAGGAAATATGGCGGTGAGGGAACGATAAACTTGTCGCATTACATGGTGCCAGCCGAGATTGGGCCATGTATGTAAAATAGTCATAGGATAATTTTCATCTCAATAAAATGAATTTCAAGTTATGAAGATTAAATTGGAATACGAATAAATGTATTGTCTACTTATACTATGGGATTTGAGATTTTTCTTTCAGCCTAAGTCAGTCTCCTCTACTCACGGTACACCTTGCCGAATAACGGATGAAACAGGGTCATCAATGTCGTTGCTGTATTCTGTGCATGGTGAGAAATTTTAACCTACCAACTTGCAACAACTATTATTCTAGTATCAACCGTGAAATGTTTTTATGGTTAGCGGTTACAGCATTAGAGAATCGGTTATTTGCGAGATGTCTGCTTGCCTTTTGTATTGCCCTTGGAGTTACAGTGACCATTTACCATTAGTTGGCCCATCTAAGTGCCTACATAGATAGATAGAGCTATAAAGCAGCGCGTGCCGATAATTAAATTTAATTTAAGATACTCATAATAATTACCCGTAGATCCTCGTATATATTCAAGTATAATATAGGCTAGTGTTAGTTCAGTACAACTCGTACAAGTGAACAAACATTGTGAACTATTTCTTGTATACCATCGATTACGTCGCACGAAGATTAAACAAACGCGAGGTATTTCTGTCCGACGCGGATTCTTGTTGACAATGTAATTGGATACACGCTCGTTGCAATTAACTTGGAATAAGGTGATCAAGAAGTGACTAAGTGGTTGAAATCAGCGCTTGCTTGAATGCGAACCCTGCACGCATTTGAAAATTTTCGAAAACACTATTTTGTGACTTGAGTAGTTCTTCATACTCACCAAGTGATTGTTGATCGTTGCAGATGTGATATTGGGTCATTGAGAAATGCATCCCGAATTCATTTGGGTTTAACAATTAATTAAATATATATATACATATATTTATATACACTTGATATTTACAACCTATGTTCATCTGGAATAATGTACTTTTAAAATGATAAAAGATTTTTCAAATAAGTGGCGTGGTTCCTATGTATTTAGTAGTAAATTTTTTTATTGCCATTTTTCTTACCTTCTGCTTTTGCCGGGCACAAATATTATTAAATTAATGTTACTAAATATTCAATAATGTTATTGAGTGTATGCTGTATGTATGCTGACGATAAATGTAATTTAAATCCGTGGTTTAAAAGTTAATAATGTTATTTATTTTTTGTGTAACTGTAGGATATTTCGAGTTTGAAAGTATATTTACATACATTTATAAGTATTTATACACATTTTTCAACTCCCAAATTTTAAGATATCTTTCCTCACTGCTCCATTTTACTGCAAAATTTCATTAACCTGTTTATTTACTGTCAATCAATTAGTGTAAAAATGTATTAAGCGAACATCATTTTTAATTGAGGTTTTTTCACGTGTTTCAGTAATGATAACAACCTTTATGAACGTAGATAAATATATAAACATACATTGTATGAACTTATATGTTATATGAGTACATCAACAATCAACCTAACTATCGGAAGAAAAACAAAGCCTTTTCTAGACATTATTGCTCAGGGTTCTCACAATTGTATTTGAAACAAAAAATATACAGAACCGGCAGTAGTTAAACCATGCGCACACTTTACGCCAAAAGTTTTGAAAACGCATTTCAGTCCGCACGTCAATTTTGCTAGAATTGACGACATTAGAGGTCTCTGTGTAAACTGTATGAACTAGTTCGTTAAGATGTAGTATTAAGTCAGATATCATTAACAAAACCGTGAAACTTAAAACGCACATTTCTGGTTATTTATAAAGTAATGAAATTACATGTAATTAGCACTACCTAAATATACATTTTGACATTAATTTACAATAGTTTTTGTCAATAGTTTACAAAGTTACGTGGAAGTCAACCTTGAAATATTCAACTTTGACTTAGTGCTAGGAAGAAAAATTGTGTAAAGAAAATATGAAATTTTACTGTTAATAATATCACAAGATAAGAAAGGGATATGAATGTTAAAAGTTTTTTGAGGTTAACTTACCTCTTTTGTTAAAAGGAAACTATAAAGTTTTGTGATTAGTTATTTATATTTATTAAATATTTAATATTGTCTGTAGCTTATTTTGCAGGGGCAATATTTGTTAAACAAAAGGTATCGGGACCGAATCACGGCCGAAGTAAATAGACTCTGGTTACATACAGCTAAATGTTCAATATCAGTTCTTAGCTATTCGATGAATTTATACTATGTGTAAGCCCACACATATGTCCCACACAGAAAATCCTGGTGCGGGTATGTAAATGTGTGGATGTTTCGGATTATTATTACTGTATATCTTTGAAGAATTTTTATTTTACAATATATCCAATTTAGTTTTTACCAACCAATTTAAGTTTTTAATTTAGTAGTTTTTCTGAAACGAAGCGTGTGCGATTTGCTAACAGATACATATAATCAAATTTTAACTGATCGCTTTCTGTATATGAAGGATATTTGAGAAAAACTATTATTATTATTATTATTAACGCAATAGAACATAAAATAATAGTTGTTAGAATTCTTGTCTCTTTGTTTGTGCGCGCTAATCTCAGAAACGGGTTAACCGATTTCGTTATGGTTTTCAGTAATGTGTTGCAGTAAGCATGACGTAATATTTAAAGTTCGTTTCATTGCAATTCGTCCATAAATAAAAAGTTATAAATTAATATTATGTATTTCTAATTCACAAAACCAGATAAACCCAGTCTTGAAACAATGCAGGTACTATTTCCAAGCGTAAGGCGTATTTTTTTCTGGAGCGAGACGAAGGCGGTTTGCTAATAGTAGATAAATTCAATATTTACAGATTTATTACGTGAAACTATGTGTACGAGTATGTGAGGGTCTGCATCTTACATTCTGTGTTTTGTTCGTCATTGCACACTCAACAGTGTCGGAGATAAGGGGGAGTTGTAATTAATTTTCATGGATTTTCTTCATGTCTTCCAAAGTATTATAAGACAAATTATAAAAAAAATTGTGACCATTGTGATGACCTTGTTGTGACAAGACTTTTCGTTAATTCATATATCATAATGTTGATCTTGTTATATAAAAAATGATTTCTTATTTACCCTCCAAAACTCCGAACTCGATTACGTTGTTATGATTCCGTATTCAATCACTATTGGATTGAACACAGAAATGTGTGACGTGTAATTCCAACAAACTCAATAGTAGTAACGGTAGATTCAGATTACAACGGGGCTGTCAGCTATCTATGTCTGTCTGTCTCCGAGTCGCCTAACATACAAGGAATGGTCAATAAATAACCGTTGCATATTGTTTTCAAATAAATAGCCGACGAACAACGCCATCTGTTGGTAAGTGGATCACCTAACATGGACGTCCTTAACAGCTATGTTATCACCGACGTTGTAAACCAAGATGGAAATAAGGGACACGCTTAGTACTGCCTCTTCGGCACTGAACCCAAAACACTTTATAATATTTCACGGTCGATTCTAAAAGACAAGTAGTAGCTGGTCAAGCGGGTAAAGAATCCGGCCATTATGCGCGAGTCTGATTAAGCTGGGTGGTACAAAGTTCAACGATCCGCAAACCTCGTCAAAGCCTCGTCCACTGTTCAGCAAGATGCATCACAAGCAGAGCAAGTTGGCTTAGACTCAAGGATGGATGGAGCCTTACACCCCAAAACCGTTACAAATCAAATGATTGCCTTATTACCAATTTCCTTCAATTCGGGGGCTTGCCGTATAGTCTATTCAACCTTCCTGCGTTGCAATATCCGAAATGGGAAGGCTTTTAGACATATTAATACGTCGTGTGCTGACCCTAGATTGCTTAGTCATATATCCGTTCACTGTGTAACGGCATAACGTTCAATAAAATTTGTTTTCGTGGAATTCATTTACATAAAGGCATATACTACAGAATTATAATAATTTGTACAACTCACACTATCCATACTACTATATAAATCTGTTGAAATTTTCGCGTATGTCTTGAGATAACTCAAAAACGACTAGACTGATCTTAATGAAAATTGGTATGAAGTGAGAACACATGATTGCGCTGATGATGGGCTATATAAAATCTATCTATCTTTATAAATCTGTAATGTCTCTCTGTCTGTACATTCCATTTTTTTTTGTCAAATTTCATGATAAATATTCGTTTTATCACACATTAACCTCAATTTGCCCATTTTGAAAATGTTTGTCTCTCTGTCTATATGTCCCATTATAACGCAAGGATGGCATGACCTGTCTTAATGAAAATTGATATGTAGTGAGAACATATGTTTGCGCAGATGATAAGCTATATTTATATCAGTAAACCTAAAGATGTCTGGTCAAAGCAAAAAATATGAAAATTTTAATAATCATATATATATATATATATAATTAATAGTCCAACTCGAACGAAGTCGGACGGCGCCGCTAGTTTATTTATAAATTCATAGTTATGTGAAAAATGTACGCTTCAAACGTATGTTACAAAGGAAACCAACGTTCGCATTGTTCCGGCCTGCTGTTTTGTATTCAAAAGTAATTAGAATTTTCGCAAAAATGTCGCCTTGTATAAAAAATCCATTAAGATATTAGATTTGGTAGCTATTGAGGTTACTTGGACTAACTTTGAAATTGAAATGAAACAGTATTGGGTCGTAACGCGATATTCTTGTAAATAATTTGATTTATTTTTATGTAAATGGGCAAACAACCAAAGGGCCTCGTAATGATAAGTAATCCTCCTAGATGATAAATATCCTCAAAAGTAAACGTCTTCCTTAAAAGTAAATGCATTAATGACCAAGAATGAAGCGAACAATACGCGTGTTACTGGATCTGCGAAACCGCACTCAAAATTAAAAATATTTTTCAGTCTAATCTCGAAGAAAGCCGGGACTACTCACTACTAGCGAGTATACAGCGAGTATATAGCGAGTATTTACCGGTTGTTAATATAAACACGTCGTAAGTATATTGAAGAAAATGATGCGTTTATAGCCTGACTGCTTGTTTCAATCGTAAGCGATCGATTGAATTAGCAACTTCGGCCGCGGCCGGTGATAAATGGGTCACTACTGGTAAAGTTTAATGCAATTTTGTCACGGTGGATGTCACTAATTAGCTATCGTTTAGTTGAGGTGGCATAAGAGCTTCTAATTATTAGGTTAACCACCTCTCCACCAAACCACACTGGTGCAGCGCAGTGAATTTATCCTCCAAGTCTTCTAAATTAGGACAAATAATGTATATAGTATGAAGAATTTATGTCTACCCGTTCGTCTGTCGCCTACGATTTTTGCTGAAATTGGTTACAATTATTCCAAAATAAAAACATTGTTACATTTACAGTACGGTACTCTGTGATACTGGAGTCCGAATCGAACTCACTCGATACGCACTCGTTAAACTGCGGTGGCTGGAAAATCTTGACAGTGACAGATTACATTTGACTCTTATACATTAGTTTATCTGCCTTTTTTTGGAACTATATAAATACTACACATATACCGCAAAATTTTATCTCACAACACTGTACTTTTTGTGATTATAAACAAAATTGGTTTGGATTGTCTTATTAACTCATTTAGAGATAATAGTTTTTAAGGTAAAATATGCAAAAATTCTTCCTACTCCAGTAGATACATACCCAAAATACGTTTGTTTTACATTTTGTTGCTTTTTATCCCATTTTAAAACTCGCAAAGTTTTATTGGCGGATACTCAAGCATTATGATTTCAAATGTGTGAATCCATGATGATATAAGTTTGTATCCGGATGTTAAAATTTATCTTGCAAATAAAATGTAACCGTTTTCTGTAGATATACAGGCGAAAATAAATGTGAGGTTATACACCCAAGCCTGCTTCATTCATCACAGAGGCGGTGACGTAACAGACACGAGCGTCACAAAATACTTTATATTACCTGACCGAAAAATTCAAGTAGAAAAAGTTTGCTTCAACACCACCGAGCTCGTAGCAACAATAGCCAAAATGGGCACCAAATAAATAATTTATGAAGTCCAAAAATACCAAAAAATACTATTTAATTGAGCTAGTAAAGATTTAAACCGGGCCGTTAGACCGTTTCCCTAAATATTTTACTGGCTTAAAGAACATCGTTACACCATTTGACAACTACATTTTTTTTAATTTTTGTTGTGAAATTATTAAAGTTAATTGTTATGAGTCTCTTTTTAAAGTTCTGATAAAAAAACGGATAAACATAGTTCTGATTTTGTGAATTTTGAAATAAATAATAAAATAAAAAAATACCTATTATTAAGAAAATTGTGTAACACATCAGTCGGACTCGTTACGACCTTGCTATAAATTTGTTGTAGTTTTAAAATACATAGTTTTAAAACCACTAAAGCCAATGCATAAAAATTTTGCACCCTCTCTATTTATCTATGTAAATTCTAAGTCTAAAATGTTAAAATAAATACAGAACAAAACATCCATACTTTGCAGCGATATCTACCCAATAATCTTAGGTTAGTAAATTTTTAAAGAAAGTTCCTGAACATATTTACAGTAACGAAATTTGTTCTTCGCGAGTCCTTCCGAACTTGAAGGATTTTTTTATTCAAGTGAAAGTAGGTAAAGGAATCTATGTACGTTTCGCTTTGGGCCGAATCACCACCACCACATCTGCTAATTCTGCCGTAAATCTAGTTGGTATCATGATATCAAGTTATATCATTGTGGGTACAACAAATTTTAATAATTACGGATAGTCAAAATTTTTGTATTCATATCGACGATTTAGCCCCTTTACATGGATCATGATAACGGCGAAATAGTTCCGTTGCATATACTCGTGGAAGTTAATATGAGAGTATGCACCCAAGTTTGCTTCATTCAATAGAGAGGTTGGAATGTGACAAAGTGGGTGACGGGCATATTGACCAGAATTCATTGAGCGTCAAGCGGCAACAAAAGCGGAAGTATACGCGCTGAAAATGCATACTGGAATATACTGCCATTTACCAGCAGTTTGGGGGAAATTGACGGCAATGTTATCTATGACTCAAACAGATTAATGTTACATTGGACATGATCATAAATTAAAAAATCAACACTGGGTAAGGAACCGGGACGGATAACACTCGTTCGAAGAATGCTCTACAAAAGTGTCCCAACCATAGAGTTAATATAATAGTAACAGAGGAACACAGTTTGCGAGTGAGATTTCGAGCTTTAGGGAAAATCCTACTTGCGAGAAAGAGATACAAGAAAATTTACCGTAGGACTGTTTTCAAACTATTTACTCTCCATTACTCTCCTATCAAAAAATTGCTATTTGTTATTTTATTAGTTTCACTTCAATCATTCTATATTTTATCAGACTAAAAATAATAAACATAATGGTGTCGTGTTCAGTATTAAACTGTAGGGTTATTTATAACAACAACCCAAACAAAGAGGCAACACACAGGTAAATACTGATAGAGCAATACTACTTTCACGATGCTTATTTTCATAGACGTTGATCTTAAAATTATATAAATTAGGATTAATAACATGCAGTAAATACCCCATTTTATGAATAATAACTTATTTTTCGTAATTATGTGTAAGATAAAAAGATATTGTGTACGTGAAAATGATACCGTTTCGTATAGGACTTGCACAAAATCTATCGATAAGTGGATAATTTTTAAATAGGTATAAATAAATATTTTTTTTTTACCTAGATTTGTTAATATTTTACCTTTTTAGTTTCGGTTACAGCTTGTAAACACATTGGACAAAAAGTAGATAGACTGATATAAATAACTTTAGAATAGTATTCGCTTCCTAAATGGATAAAATTTGGCGAATTTTATATAAATATGTTATTATTATGATATGACAATAAACGGCGAATGTGATTTCATATTTATAGTCAAATTTTTCTTCTTCAAGGTTTCCTGTAAATGCAGTTCAAAAAGAAAAATGGATTCGAATGTTAAAATAGGGTTCCTCACAAAGTTTACAGTAGACATTTTAAGGGCAACTATTTTGTTCTACGAAATCACTGACATGTTAATGAAGAATCTATACGTCCAAAATTTGTTGGTTATTTCCTTTCTGAGGGCAATAAGTTATATCGATTTTCAGTAAAGAATTCATTAAAAACAATAAGCATTATTATTATTATTGTTTTCTTTAGTACCGTGTAATCACGTTTTGTTTTATCCTCTCAAATAAGGTTAAGTTTAGAAGAAGCGAAGTAAAGAGAAATTACTAGGATTAGCATGGTGTTATTAATTTAACATGTAATAATTAATTAAGAGAACGAATTGAATATAGCAAAGGAACCTGTGATGGAACAGTCGACATTGACATGTCAATAATACATGAACGTGAATTTGACATCACTAAAAGTCACGCACATCAGTGTGTTTTGCACACACATGCACATTTATGTTTTAGTGACGCGATTTTGAGATGAGTGTTCCTCTATTACGTAACTCTATGGTCTCAACCGAACCTCCTAGACGAAAGTATTGAAAGAAACGTTTCTCCATCAGCAATACTAACGGCTATGCTGTAAAATTCAGCTTCAAAATTAATCGCCTTCTGCTGTTAATCCGTGATGGGAAAGAAGTAGACTGCCAAGAGAAATTTAATTAGGGGCAGCGCTGAGAGTTAAATAAGATATTCCATCACAGTTTTTCATGACAATACTAAATCATAATCTATAATTGTTTTCATATCTGTTTGTTTATTTTCAAATACCACTAACATCAAAGTAATCGCAGGAGCGTGTATTTTTTAAAAGAAGTCTCTACTAAACTGAATATTACAACAGCAATCATATTCGGCCTGTTGGCTAGGTCAGGCGAATATTTTACCACTTTTAAGAAAGTTTAATAATACAAACCTTTACCGCGTGGCCTTCTATATTTTAGACAGGTCAGAATTCCCAAGGATGTCGGTAGGAGCTAAGGGCAGCGATCTACCATTGATTGCCGTGAGCCAGGCAGCACGCAAAACTCCTAACTGGCTACCCTTGACACAGAAACGGTCAGCGTAGAAACATGTGTACTTATACATAAAAGTATGTAGGCCAGGACGCGAAAATATCGTTCAGTGGCGGAAATAGATGTCGTTAGAGCACAACCCTCGAGGCTATCGTTTATGTAACGCAAATATAGGTTCTAAGTAAGGTATTTCGACTTTCGAATATATGCAGGATTTGTGGGTTTTTTTTAAAACTCAATGAAAAAATTCAATGGAAACGAAAAACGAATA
The DNA here is from genome assembly GCA_003671415.1 of Megathymus violae. Taxonomy (NCBI): domain Eukaryota; kingdom Metazoa; phylum Arthropoda; class Insecta; order Lepidoptera; family Hesperiidae; genus Megathymus; species Megathymus violae. The sequence goes on from PDGT01000051.1 coordinate 246,052, forward strand.
TGAACCTGTAACTGAATAACTGAAATTTTGTAAAATATGTATTTTATTATTCACACCTTCTGAATAATTCAGGAAACTAAGGGTGTGGCTAATACCTTGCTAGCTAGTTGAATAATTATAATAGCCTAAAGATTTTTGTTTTGTTATTCTTAATTGTAACATGCTAAAGTTCGATTTTACAAAAGACGAATCTAATGTCTATTAGGCATTCTTTGCCATTCAATTCAGTTCTATGCTAGGATCTTTTTCTAAAATAATAAGAGTTAATTATTATTAGTAAAAATAATTTACACTTAATTATTGGCAAATATTAAACAAAATTTAATTTCACAATTAAAAACAAAGTTTAATTTTCCGTTTATTTTTAAGTTAATACTTAAGTCGTATCATTTTGTCAAAAATCAAGTAACATTACAATTATTTTCTTTAAATGTATCGCATGGAACTTCACATTAAACATTGAAGAAATAAGCTTACCTACTTTGTTATTTAATAAGCCATTAATTTCTTAGTTAAGCTGCATTTACGATCCATTTTTATGTTAGAATATAAACGCTACATAAGTAACATGCAAGCGATAGTGCTAATTTATGCATTGTCCGAGCTATGTTGTTGCGTACAGCGCACGGACGGTTCCATATCGTTTCCCCTGCGACATCTTCCGTTTCTTTTAATCACGATGAATAGTAGAAAGGTCATTCAGTATGAGGAATGGACGAAATGGTATATACATAAGTGACGCTTGTATGACTAAACTTGTAAAAGCCATAATAAGCACGCTGGTGCTTACAACAGCACCTTGTATCACGCGTGATTCATTCGCTTCTATTACTTATTCATCAACCATCACATTTTTATTATTAGGATATGGAAGGTTACTCAAAGTAGAGTTTAGCTATGATTGCAACTTTGTGCTTTTGGCAAATTTTACGTTCTTTTAAGGTAGCGTGTTTTTATTCAAACAATATTCCTTAAATGATTTGAACTGGTTCTCTATTCTAATGTCTCTATTTGAATCAGCTTTCTATTTAACACCATTATCGATTGTTTAGAAAATGGGGTAAAAGAAGGAAAGCCGCTGGTGCAAATCCATGATCCCTTTGCTTTCAAAGATCCCAAGGCCGGTCGTTGCGGGTCCAATTAATAATTAATAACGTCCGGCGGTCGACTTCTGAAGGTTATTAATGGTGACTATGTAGACCTTTTAAACTTTGAAAGATGGGGATCTTTTAAAAAACTTGCTATTCAGCATACTACAACGGAATGAAACTAAATTATAATACCTCTCGTCGTTCGATTCAAATACTGAATTCAAATGAAATATTTGCACTAAAATCGAAATAAACACTAAAGTTTCTAATAATATTAATTCTAGTATTGGAGTATATGAAGTACATCAGTCCCCGTGTATTTATGTGGAAGAAATTACTTGACCACGAGCAATTACTCCGGCCTTCAAATTCTCATTGCCAGAACTATTGAGAACACTCGATATTGTGATTATGTTATAAATAGAAACTGTAACAAAGTTATAACGCGTTTTTAGGTTTTTTCATTGGAATAAACAATGATATACTGTGTTTATATTTAACGGTCAAGTATTACGTTTTATTTAGAATTATTATCAGTAAATCCAAGTTGAAAATGTCAGTGAGATCTTCTTTGATCAATTAAAATTGAAAGAATGGTAGAAATGGTAGTTATATTTTTTTAAAGACAATTTGTAAACATTTTTGTAAGTATAACTCTTTGCAACTCGAAAGAGATCCATCGCCGAAACCCTGTGAGCTAAAGAAAATTTTAGATAACTAAAGGAAGAAAGGTATTTCAAATTTATTTGCAATGGCGGTGGTGGTATTTCGTGGTGATGCGAAATGCTTATGATATCATTATAATGGTAATGGTTTTAATTAGATTCTTGTTGAATAAGATAATTTATCGAGATAAATATATCGCGTTTTAATGGTGAACACACAACTATTATTCACATATTTAAAATTTGTAATATTTCAAAAATTTTTGTATGTAAGAATCATATTATTTTATTTTCAAGACTACAGTTGCAAACAAATCTTTATAGAAATATTCCCAATGTTTTATATTGATCGGTGTTTTTTTTACTGTAGCTGTTATAGTTGTAATATTTCATTCCTGCAATAATTTTCTTTTTCACTCTTTTACCACTAAGGATTACATTACACTCTCGTGTTTTAGTCACGTATGCCTGTTGCGATTGTCCTGATTTGCAAAATCCACTTAGAAATTTGGATTGCGTATTCGTTGGAAACTCAAAAATTTTCAACATTGAATGTTTTAAAAACTACCACGGGCGTGCGTTGAAGTTTTTTATTTGCACCAGTGATACATTAGGTGTCATCATTAGAGCCATGTAGGATTTCAAACTCGTTTAAAAGCATCTAAAATACAATAGGGGGTTAAAGAGTATTAATTTTTTATTGAAACAGTTCTTTATGATAATGATTTTGCATTGTGACGGTATTGTTTTGTATTGTCACAAGACAATGAATCTGCACTGTGACAGTTTTGTATTGAAGCAGTATATTAGTGTTATAATACTGAATTCTTTTAATCAATTAATAACATTACCTATCTCGAGGCTTAGATGCTATAGGAATATGAAATATTACTAAAGTTATACCAATTCATTTATTAATGTTAAAAATTTTAAATCAGTTTTTTGTATAATAATTAAATCTAAATGCTTAATACTATATTTTTTAATAAGTCCTATTTGAAATAACCAAAAGTTCTAAAGTTCCATGCTACGTAGTCGTCTGTAAAACTTCTAGAGATTGCATTGTATTGCTTGAAGGCTATAGAATATCATTTGAAGCGAATCATAAATTTATAATAATTATTCAAAGAAATTGAATATCAAATATTCATTTATGACATTTTTGTGATATTTATTTGAACTTTATTGTCCATAATAATGGAATACTATAGTACAAACGGCTAACTTAATACTTAAGCATTTTCTACCAGCTGACCATCAGGCTAAACTGATCAAAACTAATACCAAACTACTTGCATATACATATGTACAGCACATATATACATTATATATGTACATATTTATACACAAATGCATACATACATATAATAACTTCAGAGAAGCCTCTTCTTAAATATATGCTTTGCAACTGGCCTTCTTAGTTTCTCGGGGAGTGTATCCCATAAAGGGGCAACCTGAACTGCGAAAGAGCTAGAAACCAATCTTGATTGATACAGAGGAATACAAAAGTAGGGCGACTTACTGGAGCGAACCTACCGATTATGGTAGGAATGCAGGAACTGGTATTTGGATTTTAAATAACTTGGAGAGTTCATATTCAAGAGGATAGTAAAGAGTACACAAAGTAATGTACATAGTGTGCCATCGTTTTCTAATCTGAATTCATTTAAGCTTGGAACGATAGGGAGAAACATGATCAAATAGACGAAGACAGAATACATAGTGTACTACGGCACTGTTTATGAGACGATACAGCTTGGAAAAAAGGATCTTATCGAGATGTAAGCAGCACACATTACCATAATCGGTGATCAGAACGATGAGCGCTTGTGCCAGACGGATTTTGATCTCAACAATTTTTTTTTTAATACGGTTGAAGAATGTTAATGTGGCAGTAACAACGCGACAAACCTTACTCACAACAGTATTTGTGGTTTACTTACATACATGCAAATTTCTGATTCTTATACTTTCCTCGTATTCAAATTCGGAGTTATAATTTAGGCACATGAAATTTGTCAACCAAATTACGCTGGTAAACCGTTTTACCAAAAAGAAATGATTTATTCAAAAGTTCTTGCGGAATTTTAACTAAGTTCCTTACTTTGTTTGTGTAGTAAAAATGTCACTTAGTATATTTCTTATCAGTGAAACGATGAATATAGGTCGATTGTGATGTAAAGGGTTAAAATTTAAAGTTAAGTTGGAGAAAAACGCAGGCTAAATGTTGTTCTATCAATAATAACAATTTTTTCTGTATATATCTGACATCAGTTTCATTCAACTACTCTATAGAATTTGATGCAGTTTAACTAACTTGTAAAGATTTTCTTTCAAAAGGTTAATGTTTAATGAAATATATAATAATATATTACAAACCAACCCCACTGTTCCTCTTGCTTGAAAAAAATTTATTCACGAAATATAATATTAATTTACAAACGTGAAAGATAAATTAAAAGTCTTAAATTAAATAAGCAACATATTAACACACTAATACGATCTTTTGCAAATATTATTAGAGAGTCAAATAAATAACAAAAATAGTTTCTTCTTCTTTTTCTGTTTGCAACACGTCAGTCACATTTTTATTTCTGTCCATGTCCAAGGACAGTGCTGGAAACAAAAACTTCAGTCTATCGTTATTTACTGTTACCACGGAACTATGAACCCTGGTCTAAGTGTAGCTGGGTAAGTCTGACACACTTACCGCACGCCATGCGCCACGCTCTCAGAAGGTAGCGTTTAATTGACCTTATAATACTGCCTTTATAACACCACCCGCCATTACATCGTAAATTTTTTCAACGAAACAAAAATAAAATATTCCGTAACTACTATTTAAGCCACTGAGTTTGTAAAGGTTTGGTAATTAATCAAAATATTTAGAATTATAAAATAAACAAAAAAATAAAAGTTTACACACTCACACCCTCGCACTAGTATTCCCCACATTGTCACATAAATGTCTGCTCCGGCCGGGAATCGAACACGCCATCAGTAGGCAAGCTCACTACAAACTGGGTTATCGGCTGGTTGTGGTAGCATTATATTAATTTTAACAAAATAAATAAATGAATAAATAAATAAACATAATTATTATGTAAATATGTTGCGTTCAATATTTGTATTAATATGAGTAATGATAATAGAATTCTTTGAATGAATCTAGCGTCCACCTAATAGTTCACCGTAATCTGTAAGGTTTCCGGTTTCTGTCAATACAAATTCGGAACCAACGTAATAGATTATGGCCTTAAATTACCTCATTATAAGAGAAGAAGTTGCCCAGCAGTAGAACGGCTCTGAGTTATAACTACTTTTTATTTAATACTACATTTCGTAGATACTATTATTAGATACTATTATGTGGTAGTTTTCTTATTAATATTTATATTAATTGTACGTCAGACATATGTTAACCCAGTCAAGCCAAATAATAATGATGTTTCTAATTCATTAATCTCATTTTATTCTGTTAGTAAATGCATCACTAGGAACTTATATTACTTAATTATAATAATCCGCCGTCGCTTAGCTTTATAAAACCTACGCCTTACGTTTACAAATAGCACCGACTCCCGAAACAATTGTGATTAAATTTTACCAGGCGCTCAATAAACTTCATGTTTGCACCATTTCATTATTTTAGGAGTCCGTTTTTGTAATTTTAATTAATTAATTAATATCTATTGCAAACAGCTTTGGTACTTAGGTACTTACATGCTTTTATATGTAATTTTTAAGTACTCACATGCTTTGGAACTTTTAAAAATTGCCTTGTTAAACGTATTTTATAATTTCTTGTATCTCTTATCCGATTTGTTTGTAATTTATTTAATTATTTTATTGTGATGAATGTTTCATTATTGTTTTCAAGTATTTAGCAAATGTCTTGTCATCATTGTTACTTTTACTTTTAATATGTACGTATATTTATGCCCGATTTTGTAACAAGATCAGTATTTTTATGCATATGTATGCATGTATATTACAATACTATATATATATATACACATATACATTTGAGTTTACCGTAAAAAGTCTGTAAGATAGGTGCGCAGAAAACGTAACGCATTTTGGTTAACGCTGAACAAAATTTCACTCCTCATAAATATTCCATACCAGGGGCTTTATATATAAATCGATTCTGTAGGAGTAAGCTCTAAATATAATATAATTCAATAATCATCATTAGAGGTGGTAGCAAACTTCTATCTAAAATCATATTTTGAACCCCCGCCAACAGATCGCCGAACGTACAAAACATAGCTTATTACAAAATAAATCATACCTAGCTGTGATCGACCGACTCTAGGCAGTAAAGGGATGGCAGTAAAAACTTGAAAAGATGTCTCGGAGTAAATCACGCGATGGTTGCCACGGTATCGAGCGCACAGACGGGTGGCACCGTCTTTCGAAGAGAATCGACTATTTTTGTTTTTTCGATGAACGAAGCTTAAAAGAAATTTAAAAGTATGAAGTTAACATGTCATTTATTGTATTACGTTCATAATTAATTAATTAGTAATCCATTACTGCAGTTAAACTTTGCGCATTAATTTCACTGGAACATTAAATCATCACCATTATTACCCTGTTAATTATTAATTATTACCATAATTTTCCCTCGTCAATAAGACAGGTTAAAGTCATTCTCTATCACGCTGGCCAAGTGCGAAACAGCAGATTTCACACACCTTTGAAAAGGTTATGGAGAAGTTTCAGTTTCATTCAGGTTTCCCCATGATGTTTTCCTTCACCGAAGCGATTGATAATTCATTTATTATGCGCATATAATTTGAAAAAATGTAAGTACATCCAGGATTCCAACTCGAGTCTCCCGTGCGGGCGACCGACATTATAATCACGAGACCACTGTCACATATTAGTAATAACACATAAAATAAGATATTTAGTGCGGTTTATTTAAGTATAACAAATGGTAACTATTATGTTAAATTCGACTATAACAAATACCTGTTTATAAGTATAAAAACATCACCGCAGAATCAGGTATGTCTGTTTTGTGATATTACAGAATTGCTACACTGTAATAAATTTCCCTACCTCGTAGTCCTTGTAGAGGCTGTGTAACAAAACTGGTAACACCAATCAATGGCTGAAGATTTTAGTGTTATCTGTATGTGGTTATCTCCTGGTATGACATAATAGATTTAAAATAATATTTGTCAACAAAACCCTAACAAACACCTACTCTATTATGTTGACGACCATATATCGTAGTTAGTGGAACTTCGCATTTTAACCGAAGTACCTTGGGGTCATTTCCTGGGCAAATAGATTTTCATTCTGGGGTATGGTTGTCTGTGATGTCTTACTTGTACACCATGCACACGAGTACTCTAGTGTGGAGGTTATTTTTTTAATGTTTTCCATTGTTATTTGATCAATGCAGCGTGGTGGACTATGCCTAGAGTCATTTTCATTCTGAAGCAAGGTTGAAGTAGAGCATGATAACAATTATGATGTGTGATTGATTGAAATTTTATTAATTATCTAAAAACATATAATGATATAAGTTAAATTGAGAGCTTACATTATAACAATGAAAAAGCAGATGAAGTGTACGAGCGTTATACATGACACCGAAATATATTCAGGATTTTTTTGTTAAATTAACCTTAGGGAAATTATTGGAACGCCAATATTTAGAAGGTTTTCATAGGTGCATTCCTTATTTATCAATAAAAATTATTTGAAATAAACTTAGAAGACTATACCCACAGTTGATTGTACATTTTAATTGCATTTTTTTAGTTATATTGACTATTAAGCAACTATTGCCATTACATACATATAGCATTATGAAATTGGTATTAAGTCAGGAAATAGATTTAGATTTACTACGACTCTTCGTGATTGTATATAAGATACACGTAAAAATGCAGTCAAAGTAATTGCGAGGCAGTAAAAGTACATGAATGTCAAACTATTCCTTAACTTTATCATTTTAATTCTTCTGTCTCATGCTACGTTTATATGAATAGCTAACAAATAAGCAGCCGGGCCACCTAGTGGTGAGTGATCACTATCGCTCATGTATCTACAACACGAAGTCGTCACGGACGCTTTGACCGCCAAGTTGCAAGCGCAAACCCACTCATTACTACCACTCCAACACTGCGACCAAAATACATTCCACGGTTGGTTTTAGAAGGAGAGTGGTAGCTAGTAAGACCGGTAAATAACCTTACCACCGCGCAAGAGTCGGAATTCGATTGGGTGATGCAAAATCCAGCGATCTTCGTCTTCAAGAGGAGAGTGAATAGGCTTTTATAAGTTGAAGCGCTCAACATATTAGACTTCATCACCACTTACCATCAGGCGGGATTGTTGTCAAGCATTAACTTGTTCTGTGTAAAAAAAAAACAGAAGGAATCGTTGCTGTTAGCATCGTTCGTTGTTTGGCAGGATGGATGTACACCGAGCAGAGCAGGTTGACTTGAGCGCAACGTTAGATGGAGTGTCTTATACCCAAAAAAGTTGTGTCTACATCGTTTTTTTATTTATTATACAAACCTTGAAATAAAGGGGGGTATAATGTGCGGGCTTAATGCCTAATGGCATTCTCTACCAGTCAACCCTGGGCGCTGGCGAGAGGATGTGGCGGGTGCGTACAATGTTTAAAGTTTTATTCAGATTTTTTAAATATTTACGTTTCTGTCAAACGACGGAGCAAGTATTGATTATAACACTACAGGTACTTAGCTATATAATTTAAGAAGTCGATAATTTTTCCCAAAAACAATGGTTAGCTTGCTAATTGTTTTTTTTTAATTTACTTTTGATTTAAATCAGCTCCGAGAACATTTCGAAATTTATTATTATTCCGTATAAATGGGATAGTGTATATTATATTACTGTAGTTTAGGATCAAGCCATAGGATTGTTCAGTAGAACATATTACAATTTATCTCGATACACGATAATTACAATAGTGGTTATCAAAAAAATATTTTTTTCACAATATTTGCAATGTATAAATATTGAATTCGAAGTACAAGAAACTTGATGCTAAATCCTGGGAAAATAGAGATGTTTTGCTGTGAAATGAAAGGATATTTCAATTAATGAATCTAGGAAATGTTTCTTAATATACCTTTAAACTATCTAGGCAGTGTCGTACGTAATATTTTAGGCTATTTTTGTATACTTCTATAGAAACTTTTAAAATATTGGATACGTACAAAAAATTTAGAATAATATCTCTATATCACTCCGGACACAATACGATGATAAGGACACATTCAATTAAAACAACATACAAATATTAATTTTTTACATAAATGTATGCCCTGGTCGAGAAACGAATTTAGGATTCTTTGCTCGGTTCCTGAGGTCTGTCTATCAACTGGATTCAAAGTCGTCAGATATACAACACTTTCAAAATATATTCATGAATAATGTTACATTATAATTTGTCATAAGCATAACATTTTTACATTTATGTAGAAAGTACTAAATTTAAAAATACAGGATATTAAATTTAGTAATGTATCACGCTCCACCTTCTTTATTAATTAATTGTTACATATATTTCAACAGATGTACATAAATGCAAAATTAATACACATAATTTAGCTTAAAATGTAACTAGGAAACTTTCCCTAAACGAAGCAATTAACGTGAATCGTCAAGAAGTCAAAGCAAAGTAATACTTTATGTTAACGCTGTTTACTTCATAACGCTGGAAAATATTTCGTGTATGTAAATTTTTCTTTATATATTGACGATCAGATGAAATTATTAAATATTTCATCCCAAAACTAAGGATGCCAAGAGGCGCGTCAACAAATTCTGCTGAAGTAAAAGTGAAGCATTTACCGGATCAAGGATTCCCGCCATTGGCACTGTGACTGTGTCCTCTCCTCCCGCTGCTACCAGCTTCTCCAGAACTTTGAGGGTTTGTTCCACCGCTGACCATTCACCCTTTTGCGCCAACACCAAGATCTTCGCCGCTGCCTCTCGCATGTTGACGCCCGCACTCGGCGGTTTAACCACGTCAGCGATTCCATTGCTATCTTTGACTTCCTTCTTATCCTCTGCATTAGAAGCCGTCTCATCTTTATCATCGTTATTCTTAGCCGCTGCGTTCTTCTCCTCTTCCGCTGGTTTCTTTGGCGGGCCCTTGCCCTTCTTCCCGCCGGGCGCTTGAGACATGATCACTTCATCGAATCGGATCTATTTAGTCACACTACACTCGAATTCGCGGGGAGCCATGTCGGCTAGTTTCGGTGTGAACCGGTGGGCGGGCGGAGCATGACTGCGGCACTGCGTAGCCAGCCGCCTTCTTGCATGATTGGGGTAAATAAAGCCGCGACGCGAACTGGATTTACAAACAAACTTACGATTGCGGTGTCTCAGGACGTTTCATACATTGACCTATTTATAAAAGTGGATAAGGAACATTCATCAGTAAAAAATGTTTAACTTTGAATTCATTCGACAATTTCAAGTGAAATACATTTTGTATTTGAAAATATTTACTGAAAATTAAGCGTAAATAAAACAGTTGTCGTTGGATATGAATTATTAACATTTTAAACAAATATATTTTTTTTTGCCAAAAGTTGTCTACATTATCACTTCAGTAAGTCCCAATGAACAATCCTAAGAGAAGATGCAAGGAACTACTAAAGAAAAAAAAATGTCCTCTAAGTTACAGAGGTCACTTGCTAGTTATTACTAAATATCAAACTAATATCCAAACACTCTTGCCTTTGAAACAATCAGCCAAAATATTCTTTTTATTAACAGTGTTAGATTGTATTACAAACTTAGGTACTCCGACTGAGCTACGTGTTCTTATAAGAACGCAGCGGTACATACGTTTGATTTACATAGAAGTGAATCAGTATCATTTAAGATCACCAGTACTTGTAATGCATATCAGATTGCTCGTGTAATCAACAATAAATTAATAAACGAGGAGACAAATATGAATTGAGGTGAATTGTTACCATCATTGTACTAACTAAGAACGATATCATAAGGAGTTTTACTTTATCCTTTGGTCTGATGGCTCATGGCAGGACAAAGATCTGAAAAGATTCGGTGCTTGTAAATTAAGGAACACTCAAAACTTTAAGATAAATCTGCCTATGTTTAGATATTTAACTATCCAACCGATTATTCTGTTCCTATTATAAATTAATTAATGATCACAGCTCTTCATAGACTATAATGACTCGACTGCATTATACATATGTACTTGCTTCGAAAAACGTGATTATTACATTCGCGAATAGAAACTGCACACGAACAATTGTTAGTCGTTTCTAATCTACTTTGCGACAATACGCCAGCACAAATACATTGTGCTACATGGTATATAGGTACATCTAGACTCCACTCGTAGACTACTTATCCTGACGATGTTCTGTTTCGGAGCCAAACACTTGTTGGGCATGATATGCATTGGTGTATACTTTTATTTATTATAAGTGCATGTTTCCTTTGGTGAAGAGAGGGAGGCGTTACGCATGCCTAGATGTTTATACCATCATACACTGTGCCCGTGAAAATTGCAAAGTATATTAATACTAATTTGATAACAATGGACAGTAACGCCTAATACTATAAAGGAAATTATTATTCGTTTTTAGTCAGGCGTCTTATACCTTCTTTAAGTTAACATACTCCCAAACTCTTTAGGTAAAAAGTGCTTGTAAATCCGTGCCGTGGTTTTTGAGGTTTCGAGGCAGGCAGCCTTTATTTAATATTATGTAAGCATAGTTGGATTTGCTCTTTTTGAAAAAGATTCGAGTCCAACAGTTGCGAGTTTTCGTTCAGGTATACTTATAATCTATTATATACCATATCGGCCACTATTACATATATATTATATATATTTATAAGTTATGGCTTAAATTCGTTATCTTTAAGATTTTATTTCTTGTGAAAAAACAAATGCCATTTTTAGGGAACATATAATTGAAAACGAAATTCCAAAACGCGTAAGTCGAACAGACTGTCCCAATATCAGAATTTACTAAACGGCAAGAAATAAATTCGATACACGTATAAAGTCTGTAACATACAATAATGATCTTAAACAAATGAATTCTGAATTTAAGACTAAATGAGAAATTGAAATACAAACTTAGGTACATTAAGTGCATCATGTTACTTCAAATAAAGTTGAAATGAAGATTATTTTAATGGATAGGACATACTCATTTTATAATTTTTAGATTAATAACTTAAAATATAATATAATTGGCGTTTGCCTGCCTGACAATCTAAATATAAATGAAATACCTAACTACGTCCAGGATACCACTTCTGATACATCAAACGTGTTTATATTTACTAACATATCCAATATGCTAATTCCTAAATTAAATCGTCATAAAAATATAAACACCGTTATCTACCAAGTTGAGCCATTCCAAAAAAATATTCCCAGATTGACTTTGACGAAATAATAGGGAGTCCGCCACGATCTTTCACCTCCTGACCTTGTTCGGTTCTGAAAAGGCGGAAACCGTTGTGGACGCGTTTCACACCACGATCTGTATCGCCGACTCAGGAGGTCGGGGAAATTTGCATGTTTCGTCACAAGGGTGAAGGGGTGGAGGAGGAAAAGGGGTCAGGAGGGGGCAAGGGGGCTAGCCGTCGCGTGCGCCCACGTGGCACTTCCGGCGAGGGAGTGAGGGCGGCACGACCTCGATTGCCAGCAAGATCAGATACCACAAGTTTGACCAGCCAGCTACTGTAATTTTTCATAAACTAACAAGTGCACTCTGCAACATCTCTTGAAGTTAAATCAAAAGTTCTTTCGTCATCAGGATAATCGATATACACGCAGAATTGTACATGGGTACGTACAGGCATAGCTTTATTATGTTTGACGAGTTTTTCAGGTAAAATTATGTATTAAGTGATTTAAAGGTGGGAAATGAGTGCAGTATTCTAATAGCCCGACGGCTTGTGTTAGCCATAGATAATCAAGTACGTTAAGGAAACGTGGGCGCGATTGATAGTTGGCAAATTTCTTCCGCTCTCGTGCTTTGACGATGACGCCCTAGAATTGCTTCAGTGTGAATCGCTCTTTTGCAGATTATGTTTTTTCTATATAATCTGTGTTGTTATTATAACCGTTTTGTTTGCAAATTTTAAAATTGCAAAAAGTGTATGTGAATAAACAAACATGGTAAAAACCAAATATCTAAGCTCTAAAACAAAACTATGACGTCTATTCGACATTTAAAAAGTCATCTCCTAGTTCCGGTTCCCTTTTCATTTATGTTTAACGCTACGGGAAATCCCTTGATCGCAGCTATGACCAAAGATTATTGTTATGATCCTACAGATCGTAAACAATGATTATATTTTAGACTGTTTGATGTAAAATAGTAGTAGATGTGTTTTTGGTAAATAAACGAATTTGATAGCATATCATTTTGATATCAAGAACATTGCTGCGTCATCGCTTCGAAGACTGAATTGGCTGCCTTGTGGATAAGGATAAGGGCATTTTGTGACTTTGTTCCGACTTATTTCCTTTCCTATCCTCTTCTAAAGGTCTATTGCTACATATTTTTCAATATTTCTTTTTCTTTTCCTTTTCACTGCCTCTAATAAATAATATTTGAGTGAGTAAACGTAAATGCACAGTAGTTCACTCAATTACTTTATAACACTTACATCAGCTATGCACTTACATATCTACGTCAAGTGCGTCTCGAGCGCATCGGGTTCAAGGTCAAGCCTATTCATTACTTCTGTCATTCTTTCAATGAGTATTTATCACATTGAAAATAGAGATATAGAGTATTATTATTAGTATTTTTATAGTATTATTATTATTATTATAGAGTTATCAATAATAACTCTATTACATTCATTTTACTTACATATTCTTTACGCCTTTGCTTTCATCATGGCCGATTTAGTCATTTTGTTAAAAAAAGGTAGTGCTATGAAAGCAAGGCTTACAAACTTCTGCAACTATCATAGCATTCTCAGTAGTTGCTAATCTATTTCAGACCTACAACGTATCGAGATGGAAGGTCGCCTAAATAAATTTGATACTTTATATGATCTCTTTGACGACTTACAGATGGAAATTGATTTTATTTCGGATGCGCCAGATGAAGCTTACGAAGAGCGTACAAACTTTGAAGAGCGGTATCATTCACTAGCTGTTCAGGCACCTAATCTTCTGGTACGCACTAGCGCAGTCAGTGAGATCGGGTTTGTAGCGGGCTCAATGCGCAATCGTTCTGGTGAATCGTTCCAACATGGTCTTATTCGCTTACCAAAAATTGATAGGCCTCATTTGAATGGTAGTTATCATTGCTGGCTTGAATACAGGGATACATTTTTATCACTAATTCACAATAGCAAGTCTATTGATGACATTAGCAAATTTCACTATTTACGTGCATCGCTTACTGGAGATGCACTTGAAATAATTAAAAATATCAATGTTAAAGGTGATAATTACTATTTAGCATGGAATTTATTACGTGATCGATATGAAGATAGTCTGCTTTTGGTAAATAATCATGTGCAGGCGCTATTCAATGCTTGAGCCTATATCATCCGAATCAAATAAATCGTTACGTCACTTGATTGACGTCATAAATAAGAATATTCGTGCTCTAAAAACATTGAATGAGCCTACTAAACATTGGGATACGCTTGTAGTTCATATGATAACAACTAAATTAGACAATGTTACGTAATGTAGAAATTGGGAAGAGTATCGATGTTGGTTAACGAAACCCCCTACGTTGGCGCAATTTTGCACGTTCTTGAATATTAAGGCTGATTTATTACAAACAGTAGAACATAAACAACAAAATAATTTACTTAAAATAAAAAGTAAGCCTAGTTTCCTAATTACCAATAACACAAACGATAATTTAAATGTAACAGTGACAATAAATTTCAAATATTCAAATAATAAATGTAAAAATAAATGTCCTTTGTGTTCTGATGATCATCTTTTATGTGCTTGCAATGACTTTCGTAATTTGCCTGTTGTCATGAGAATTTCTAAAGCTAGAAAATTTTTGGTTTGTCTAAATTGTTTACGTTTTGGTCATCATGTCAACAAATGTAAATTGTCGCATTATAAATACTGTAAAGGTAGACATAACACACTTACCTACACCTACTTCTTTCCAAGACCCTATGCCTGTGTCAAACGATAAATATGATAGCGTCGCTTTACCTATTTCTGTACCCTCTGTTAATTGTACAAATTAAAATGTTGTCCACAGCGTTGGTGAAAGTCGTGAACAACAACGGGGAAAAGTTCGATGCCAGAGTTCTAGTAGATAATGGTAGTATGGCCAATTTTATAAATCATTCATTGTGCGACAAGCTGGGAATACCTCGACGCTACACAAGTTCCACGGTAACAGGTATCAACAGTCAGACTTCAACCAGTACACAGTCTTGTAGTTTTGAAATTGAATCAGGCAATGGCGTCTATAAAGCTAATATTAATTGTTTTGTCTTTTTCTGAAATTAATAGATATTACAAGTATTTTTATCCTGCCTGGATTAAAACTAGCGGATCCTTCTTTTAATGTACTGTCAGACATTGATAATCTTATAGGAACTGGGGTCTTTTGGTATATTCTAGGTGCCAAATCGATTAAACTAGATAAATACCAGCCTAATCTACATGAGTCTAAATGCGAGTGGATTGTAACAGGCTATATAACTATTCCATCACAAGCAACCCTTTCAAACCATTCACATTATTGTAATGTTTTCTTAAATTACATAAATAAAAATATAAATAAATTTTGGGAACCTGATTCTATATCCGATAAGCATTCGTTATCTAGAGAAGAAAGAGCTTGCGAGGAAAGTCTTCGTAAAAAAAAACTATTCGTAACGAAAATGTTAGTTTAATTGTAACAATCCCATTGAAAGATAATCCAATACTTTTAGGTGATTCGTACACAGCTGCTAAGCGGCGGTTCTTATCTTTAGAGCGTCGTTATCACCGAGATCCTGTTTTTAAAGCTCGTTATATCAGTTTCATGAACGAATATCAGTATTTTGGTCAAATGACAGACATAAAGTCGTCTATGAGTCATAAATCAAATAACATTGAGTATTTTTTACCGCATCACGGAATTATAAGAGAATCAAGTACGACTACAAAACTTAGAGCAGTATTCGAAGCTTCTGCTGTAACATCATGTGGTATATCATTTAATGATATCCAAATGGTAGGCTCCACTGTCCAGGATGATTTACTCTCGATTCTTTTCAGATTTAGGCAACATAGGTATGTCATTTCCGCTGACGTAGAAACATGTATAGAGCGATATTTTTATCACCTTCGCAACGTTGTCTACAGAAAATTATTTTTAAAAATGATCTCGCTTTGCCTTTAAAAGCATAGTCTTAACACAGTGACCTAAGGAACAGCATCAGCCCTATATTTAGCTACAAAGTGCCTTATCAGTCTAACAAAGGGTGTCACATACTTAGATGTGAAAACGGCCATCGAACATGACTTTAAATTTAGAATTTCCTTTTTTGAATTGCAGTGTCGACTATGCTGGGCCAGTATTGATAGCTGACCGGAAGCGAAGAGGCTGTAAGCTAATAAAATCTTATCTGTGTATCTTAATTTGTCTTGTAGTAAAAGCTGTACACATAGAGCTCATTACTGACCTGACTAAGGAAGGGTATTTCGCTGCCTTAAAGAGTTTTTGGCTCGTTGTGGCAAGCCTCAAACCGTCTTGTCTGATAACGGTACCAATTTCGTAGGGACATGTAATGAATTGCAGCAATTTTTAAAAGAATCTAACATCTCTCGTGACCATGCTCAAGAAAGCATTGAATTTTCCTTTGCACCTCTCCTCATTTTAATGGCATTATTGAAGCCGCAGTGAGATTCATAAAACATCATTTAAAGATACTACTTCAAATTACTCATTTTACCTATGATGAACTATACACCTGTTTAACTCAAATAGAGGCAGTATTCAATTCTCGCCCTCTCACTCCTCTATCCCTTGATCCATTACATTACACTGCTCTTACACTTGCCCATTTTGTAATTGGACGACCACTCCTGTCTATTCCATTTCCACGAGTAGCTGAAATTAACATTAGTAGGCTGAAACGCTCCAGAGAGTAGAGCACATCGAGCAACATTTTTGGAAGCGCTATCATATAGAATACGTGTCTCTACTACAACGTAAAACCAAATGGGCATCTTCCTTAGGAGAACTATCTGTTGGGACCATGGTTCTTACCAAGAGGTCAACCTCCGCTACTGTGGCCCTTGGGACGTGTCGCCAAAGTTTTCCCAGGTATCGATGGGAAAACGCAAGTACCGGAGTTGAAGACACAGGGAGGGATGTTACTGCGAACCTGCAACAACATCTGCCCACTTCCTCTCAGTTGAAGCCTTCAAGTATGTTCGAGCGCGAACCGATTGCCGACTACCAGCCGGGGTGAGGAAGCGCGGGCCGTATTGGGGCGGCCTAGAATACTCCCCCCTGTTGGCAAAGCAGGCTGTCGTAAGAGGAGACAGAAGCCAGCCTGCTTGGTGGTAGGATTTCACGTAAGGATTATATTATCAATATTATTATTAATTCATTAATATTAGTACTGATATTATTATCTTTCCGTAAAGCCTGCCTGGCTAGCTACCACCCTCCTGCTTGAGTCAGCCGCCAAACGACTCGTCGTGTTCCGGCTGGGGGCTTGAGAGCCAGTACCTTCTTTCTAACTTTCTTCTCATTTCCTGGCACGACAATGCATCAGTGGTTTTGCTGATATCCATGGGCGACGGTGACCACTTACCATCAGGTGGATCGTCTGCTCGTTTGTCGGCTATTAACATAAAAAAAAATGAGTTGTTTATTATCGATTAACTTGCGGCCCCGTCCTACTTCGCTCCGGTTGGACTTTTAATTATTATTAAAAATTTAATATTTTACCTTGATTAGACATAATTTATTTCTAATGCATATTCGGCCATAACAAATTGATCCTTATCAAAATAAATAGTTTTATCGGTTCTGGTATTTCAAATACATAGATAAAGTTTGTCCTTCACACTACAACATTTAGACAAATATTTTAATAATTACGAGGATGCTATTTTGCTTTTGAGGGACGATGTGATTTTTGTTTTGAAGCGTGATTTTGTTTTTGACGCAGACTAAGTCGCGGGTACGGGATACGGAAAAAGATTTTGGTAGAAACCGGAAGAATGGACAGGAACACTACGAGAGAACTTTAAGGAGGATTGAATAAAAAGGTAATCGGTAGAATTAATAAATTGAAATCGATCATATAACTAATCGTAGGACGGGCTTGATGAGTTGAATATAACTCAATAAAGTGCAGAAAGAATGTGAATATTCCGACGAAAAGGAATTGGAAACAAGTAATATTTATCCGAAGTATTTACCACAGAATCAATTAAATATCTACACATTTTACTATGTAAAGAATAAAAACATTTATAAATTTTAATGCTTACAACACGATTAATACGTAATTATTACCAATGCATGGTTTTGACGATAACAATATTATTTATAACAAAGTATTATTATCAACGGTAAATACATTTAGTGTATCGTCATTGACATAAGTGTTCGGTAGTGTACTGTATATATGTTTATTTATTTCATCACATAATGAATAGTAAACTTGTTTTAGTAACTCGAAGAATAACGGACTTCAATTATTTTAGGTAAATAAATACATACGAGATTGGAAGTTACCATGATCAACACCGAGCTTTTCGAATTTTAAAGTAAAGAAGTTAGATTCTCGATACCGTGGTGAGAGCATTACTGGTTACAGATAATGTATCACAATCGTAGAGTTTAGTTATTTTAATTAACTAACATAAAACTAGATAACGATGTTGAAATGGACTTTAACAACTGCGATACCTATTAAAAACTGTGGCGCAGTTACTCTTATTTCGAAACACAAAGGAATTATTTTTTATGTAAAACAAAATTTGGAAAATAAGCTATTTTTTATATAAACAATATTACATATGACTAAATAATCAAATAGGTCTACTTACGTGCCTTTTATTTTACATTTATTTCTAGAAAAAACTTTTTGTACTTGTGTTTGTGTGTGATTGCGTTTCTAAATGCGTTTAAATTACTCACTATACTTATACATACTTACTGGTAAGTAGTAATTCTTCAGTCTGAATTGGTTGTTTTTAATTTATATCAGTAGCCTCCCGACTTCGTTCTAGCTCAACGATTTTATCTTAGTAGATTCTACCAAGACGTCACGCTCATCGTAGGTGCTCATCTCTTAGTAGTGTAAAACTAAGTAAATATCAATATACACTTGATTATAGCCAATGACCATTCAGAATAATGTACCTTTAAAATGTTAAAATAGTTTTTAAATAGGTGCCGTGGGTCCTGAGATTACTTGCCCCATTACACAAAGTGATAACATTAGCTAGCTCTCTGTCCCGACTTCGTTTGGGATCAACAATTAATGATTATAAATATACACTTGGTGTGCATATGCCCATATACAATAATGTACCTTAATAATATTCATGTTTGCCCCGTTTTATGGTTTTTGGGTTGTATGAAATTGTATTGGGTTGTTGGGTTGATGTTGTATGAAATAGAAAACTATTAATTTATTACAAAAACAAAAATACATGCACAATAACAGTAAAAATTTTGTATACTTCTCTTCCAATAAAACTTCCATACTTATTTTTATTTCCTCTTTCTTGTAATATTTGGCATATTTTTTATTAACATTGTAATCCATAATATCAAATTATCTTAATCTATTGATTAAAAAAATATTATCTAAATCGTTTTTATCGTATTATCTAAAGCGCTTCTAAACTTTATAAGTTATAAATGTATACAGTATTGTATTACATATTATCACTTGCGTAGCAAAGTGCAAGCAAATATCGCGAGAAAATTAGATTATAGGTTTAGATAACTAGATTATCTACATGTGGATAAAATTTTCATACATTTTATTAAAACTCACGAACCCACCACGCTAACCAAGTGCCGAATGGTCAACAACTTCACACATCTTTGACAGCATTATGGAAAACTTCAAGGAAACTTGTATTTTTTCCCCTACATTTTCCTTAATCGAATCTACTGATTATACATTTCTAATACCCAACAAGAAGTAAATATGATTCAAACAAAAACCCGAGTCCCATAGACGGAAGACTGACGATAGACAATAGATCAGTGCTCCTCAAACTTTTTCACCTTGTTGACATCTTGGTATGGTTTTCGGTTTTGGGTAGTCCTCCAGAAGGGTTATCACATATCACATTGTCAGAAATGGTTCATGGAAAGGTTGTGATGTATTTAAGTATATGAGAAATGCCTTTTACTTTGTTACGAACTGGTCTATATGTCTAGTTAATACAAATCTAAGTAGTGTCTTTGATTAGTTTTCTTTTGAAAAGGAGAAAAACTTCGGTTCTCTTTCTCTTTACTTTTCATGTGAAACATGATAGATGAAATCAGGCAGGATTTATGTTCTCAAATT
This sequence comes from Megathymus violae, assembly GCA_003671415.1. Classification (NCBI taxonomy): domain Eukaryota; kingdom Metazoa; phylum Arthropoda; class Insecta; order Lepidoptera; family Hesperiidae; genus Megathymus; species Megathymus violae. The sequence continues at coordinate 266,348 of PDGT01000051.1, forward strand.
TTTCTGTTAGCTTACATACCTAATAATATAAAACGTTGTATTCAATTTAATAAAATATACATTTACATACATACCTAATAATATAAAACGTTGTATTCAATTTAATAAAATAGATAATAGATAGATATTTATTAATGAAATATTATAAGACTGCGGCTGGTTTGATGGCTGTGCGCATTTTAAATGATCAGCAATTAAGTAACTTTGGGTACTATTGATTGGAGAAACAGCAGTAAAAAATTCCATGGTAGTTTCTGTGAGTCCGATGAGCATGAATGAATATTTTGCAATTGTTATGTCGAATATTAGTCGTGAGCACATGTTGGAAGTACCTCAGTATAAAAACTTCCACCACACCGCGACCGGTCAGCTGCTACCACTTCGGTTAGAGTGATGTAGATTACGCTCCAGGGATAATTCAAATGATCAGTAAAATTTCAAAAATTACCTTTTCAGATTATCCCGTTTATACCAGCATACAGCTAAAGACGGTTACCTGTACAACCCAGGAAGGGAACCTCTTACTCATTTAACTTTAGGCGTTATATTGGGCGACATAGCTCACAAGTACCCTGGGCGAGTCGCTGTCAAGTCTATTTACGAAAACTTAACACTCACTTATGAAGAACTGTTGACAAAAGTAAGTAAATAAAGGAAATAAGAATAAAGGAATAAGGATAAAAATAAGATTATAAAAGAAATCTATTCCATTCTCTCTCATCCTATCCTGTCCAGTTTTGTCTTTGCTTTTACTGTTATGTCCTGTCCTGTCTTATCCCATACTCTCTTGCCTTATTGCATCCTGTCTTATCCTTTTTTCCTCATTCCTTTAGGGAAAAAGCCATCTCACCAGCCAGCCTCTGTTAAAATCACTGGGTTCTATACCACCTAGTTTATTCTGGCATACATTGACGTGGAAATTCTAACTGCCTTCTTCCATAAAAAAACTTTTCTGAGTTAAAAGTGCTTTGCTTGTAAAGTTGGTTCTGAAACAATAAGTGGATTCGCCGCTCTATTCTGCCATTGATATTAGGTAGCCCTTGGTGTTATGGCTATTATTGGATGTCTTAAATCGTTGACTATAGATTCATTCATTCATTAGCCATTCTCTACGTGTTCTTTTCTATGTTGATAACAACGAATGAATGGTTCTTAAAAAATATCTTTTATGACAATAGCTAACAAAACAGAGTGAGTAGCCACTATTCACATATAAGTCTGGAATATGAGACTCATCATTGACGGATTTTCAGCCTAAAGGGAAACCGGGAAAAGGAAGTGTCAGTAAGTCAGGTAGATAAGGAAACCTATCCCTGCACCGTTGGGTTTAAACTGGATTCCACAGAGCCCATTACCTTCCGACAGGAGGGACTTGGCAATTATCCTCATCTGTTATCCATTCTAAAGTGTACCTATGCGTTTCCCTGAATGTAACGATGAATCACAACGATTAAATTTGAATTTGAGAATTGTCGCCCCAAGATAGGCCTTAGATTACATGTTATATTATGAACACTTGATCTAATTTATAATTATATATGTATCATAATATACAATATCATTATCATATTTTTTAATATAATATCATCTATAAGTATGTGGGTATCCTACGGCTATTCTCGGATGACCTTTCATATTTAAGTATCCATACTCCAGCACGTTAGCCAAATGTAGATTAACAGACATCACACATTTTATAGATTAAATGTTAATTATAATGAACCTAATGAGGAACTATGAAATTTCTTCATGATTAATAACAAGATAAACCTAATAAATTAATTTTAAATACAACTTTGAAAATATAAGTTCTCACTATTAAGATCTATTTTTTTATGTTAATAGCCGACAAACGAGCAGAAAGTACTTTCTCTCAAGCCCCCAGCCAGAAAACGACGAGTCGTTTTGCGGCTGGTTTAAGTAGGAGGGTGGTAGCTAGCCAGGCATGATTCAAGGAAAGATAATAATACCAGTAATAATATTAATAGCTTAATACTGATACTGATAATATAATCCTTACGCAAAGCCCTTCCATAAAGCTGGCTGAACTCTATCGTCTTTTACGACACCCTATTCTGTAAGCATGGGATTAGGGAGATTATTCTAGGCTGCCTAAATACGGCCAATATCGTTAATCAATATGAAATCCATATACTGAAACAACGATCATATTTTTCAGGCTGACTCCTTAGGATCTACTCTTCGTTCGAATGGATTCGAGAAGGGTGACAGGCTTGGTATCTGGTCCCACAATAATGTGGGCTGGCTCGTGGCTGCGGTAGCTGCGGCGAGGGCTGGACTGATATCTGTAAGTGTTTCTCAAGAACTAATTGTCTTTACTTGGTATTAGCAAAAGGATTTTCCGAAGTCTAATGATATCAAAAGAATTATATTACACTTGTAGTGAGCTTGGCTTTTTTTATGCCAATATCAACTTGATAGAAAATGGTCACCTCTTCGCAAGGAAATCCGTATTATCAAAGGCATCGTAGTTGACCTAGATGGAAATGGCGATCCCGTTTTTTAAGTGACTCCGCGGTACTGCCATCGAAACATTTAAAATATATTTTACCATTGATTTTATAAGGAACATAGTATTTACGACTATAGGTAAAGAAAATGCTATCATGCACCTAATTACGTGAGTACCATTGGGATTAAAATGAATGGTACGACGACGACCTACAGAAGGAGCTGGCCCTACTGCTTTGTTCATTGTTCAGCAGAGTGCACTACGAAAAGAACAGGTTGCCTTGGACTTAAGAATAACTCGAGCAGCCCGATCCATCACGAAAGGATGATTCGTATACAAGTAAAACCGAACCGAATGAAACTTAATACATAATGTAAAATGGACAACCTTTAAACGCTCAGACCCTCCCTGCACTAGGATTGGGGCTTGCATAGATAAATACAAATAAATACACCATTAAAAACAATCAAGACTCAGCTTGCAATTGAAGCTCTTCGAGCAGCAAATATGATCACCGCCAGCTTAGCTTCATGATTGTAATAATTCTTGGATGTTGTATTTTAATATCATCAACATCCCTAACAATACTCACTAAATCCTCACTCTCTCTTTATATATTATGTTATTAGATTATTACAAAATTAATGGTGTAACGTTTATTGAAATGGGACAAATATAATTTTATCAAATCATTTGCTTACAGATTTTAATAAACCCGATATACGAAAAAAGTGAGTTGAGCTTTTGCATGAAAAAGACACAGTTGAAAGGGATACTGATTGGTGAAAAATATAACACAAGGAATTACTATGGAACTCTGAGGCAACTCATTCAAGACTTAGAAAAAATGAAGCCGGGACAAATTAAATCAGAAGAGTTTCCCAATTTGTCGACTATTATCACTTGCGAGAAGGAAGCATTACCGTAAGTCGAAATTATTCGTAGAATTTTACCATTATGTGTAATATTAATTAACTTCATTACGCAGTAGGATTTCCAAAATTACTGCACTGATATACAGGCGGTTTTTACTAGTAGGTAGATTAATATTTATTTCGCAAGTATTTAATATTTGTATAAGATTGTAAGTAAGCGAAGCGAGGTCGATTTACTAATCTATGGATAATCATTTGAATGTTGGTCTCCCGCACTATTTCGTAACCTGCTCGCATGTGTGTGCTGTGACTTTTCATAACATGTGCGTATTACTAATAAATTATTATGAGCTTCTATAAAGGAAAACATCGCGAGGGAACCTCAAGAGTTTTCCTTAATGTTTCCGAAGGAGTGTGAAATCTGGCAATTTAACAAGATTCATCTTATCATCACCGAAAGCTATCATCGAGATTGTGCCTATGTTACTTTAGGTTCATAGTTATGTCGATGCGTCTCATACTGTCTAAATCACAAAAAATAACCTAGAGCCAATATATCACCAAAATGGAAAAAAAATTGTTAAAAACAAAACTAATAAATAATTTCAAAAAAAAATACCACCAGATAAGACTCAGAAGATCAAATAGATGTTTACTATGAATAGATTTATTTCTTAAAAAGCAGATATTTTTATAATAGCTAAATTATTTTTTTAGGTATGTCTTATACTTGCCAAAAAAACTACACAACTTTACTAAATTATAATAAAAAAACGATCTACGTGATCGAATAAGAAACGATGATATTCGTAGACGAACGAGGGTAACCGACATAGCCCAGAGAATTAGCCGGCTGAAGTGGCAATGGGCTGGGCATATATGTAGTTCGAAGGACCGATAACCGTTGGGGAAGAAAGGTCCTCGAATGGCGCCCACGTTTCGGAAAAAGGAGCATAGGACGCCCCCCGACCAAGTGGACTGACGACCTGAAGAAGACAGCGGGCATCCGCTGGATTCAGAGGGCTCAGGACCGATCAGAGTGGCGCAAGTTAGGGGAGGCCTATGTCCAGCAGTGGACCTCCAAATGAATAAAAAAAATACGAATATGATTGTGAGATCGATAAGTGCATTAATGTAGCCAAGACAGGTAAAGTCAGGAGTCCAGAAGAGTAGCCAAGAACCGTTTAAGTACGCAATTACAAACACACGCCGATATTCAAATAAAAGCGTGCAACATATGTATCATTGACAGTGATAATCACAGTTAGAGATTGACTATATCAGTCAGTTGCTGAGCTGTCACTTGACGTCAAACTTATTTTAAATATCATATCCCAGACGACTCGTCCGGGAGTCCCATTACAAGAATATTTTTACTACTTAAAGTATGAAGTCATATAATTCTTAAATGAATGTATTGGCAGTTCTTAATATTTACGCAAATTCTAAAACTGCAGATTTTCATACATAAAGCATATAAAAAGTTGATAATACCTCATTATTTATTGTGACAATAAAAAGTGATAGTTTTACCATTCTTGTATATGGAATCTTATACTCCAGATTCAATTTTGTGCACCAATGACCAATATCAAGAGAGTATAATTACGTAGAGAGTTTTATTTCACACGTCGCAATCTTTAATTACACCTTTAAGTTGACGCGCTGAATTCCTTCTTTATAATCGTTAATTGCTCGTGAAAATCTTCCTTATCTGACTTTTATTACAATGAATCCTTAACCTTTACTTATAATTGGTTAATAATACGTGGTGGCTATTGGGCATGTCTATATAACAAGGCAAGTCTACATGTATGACTTCATATACATATCTCAATAAAGATCAACAGCTTTCATTAATGGTAAATTAAATATTATTGGCAACAATGTCAACAATTACATACTTCACAATTTAAATGACAACGAAAGTTTTATTTACCTAATAACAAAATTTATTTTAATTAAGAAAAGTGTTCATGCTACTTCTTTGCTGAAGAGGCAATAAGTTACTTGACCTATATACATATATGTGTATGAAAGTTCGAAAGGTTTTTATTACATTTTTACTCACTTTCCTAAATCCTAAAACATATAGCTATCTTTGTTCTTAACTTCATTTTTCTTTTTGACTGTCAACGTATGGTGTATCTTCTGATTTGAGGATCATCAGGCCCTTCTGCTCGTTTGTCGACCCTTTACATAAAAAAACTATATAATATATTCAAAAGCGTTATTTAACTATATTATTATTGATTGATTGTCAGAACAAGCTAATGTGAATGCAAATTAACTAGTTTTCAAAGGTCAAAACATTTCATAGATGATAGATCATGTAGGTACCTAAAAGTAATAAGAGCCCATCCAATCCGGCCAAGGAATATTAAAGTTTGCGCCGACCTTTACACACATCTATTAGCGAGACACTCTAAGTCCCAAGTTTGTGATGTACCCTCCAAGCCTCTACATATCAGGATAGACCCGTACCCATCAGTTACACTAATGACTCAAAGTCAATGTGTAACCCATGAGTCATTCAGTATTATAATCCGATTTAATATTCTATTTATTTCAGTGCTACGTTTACAATCGACTCCCTGATCGAAAACAGCGGAAACGGAGGCTCGGTATTGGACTATCTGAACGAAGTGAAGCCGGAAGACGGCTGCATTATACACTTCACGTCTGGAACTACTGGTGAGTGATGAGATTAATATACAAGGTGTCTCGTAAACAGTTTACTGAGGAATTAAACCTAATTATATTAATAACAAAGACGTCAAGAAATAACAAAGCCAAAATCAGTTCCGCGCAGATTAAATCTTACTCTGTAAATGACATATTTATGTTATTTTAAAAGATGTGATGAGGAGTTTCTTCTCCTCATTGTTAAAGCACCTTTTCGAAACGGTAATATAAACAAAAAATTACGTACATAAGTACATTTACAAAATACCTAAATAATTAAATGATTTTGAATTTGAAACATTATATCGGTATCATCAGAAATATCTAAGTCTTCCAATTGTCTGCAGATCTTAGTCGTAAAACATGAAGCGTTGTTGTATGCTTCTTTGATATATTTTATTTAGTAGTAAAACCCCGCAGTAGAATAGCTGGACCCTCTAAAATGGCATATTTATCAAATTCAAATTCCTCTGTTCATCAATATGAAATCAGTCTGCTGAACAACGGATGCTGCTATGGGATCTGTGCTGTTGAACTTGAATTAACTGCCTGCCTAGCTATTTTCCTCCTTCTATAATCTAGAAGGGCGTACATGAGAAGCAGTATAGTACTGAGGATATATAAGAAGAATAAGAAGATATAATTTAAGATTGATTGGATTTTGATACCTACAAAATGAAAATGTATTTCTAGGCAATAAAATGTATTCATGATAATTCATATTTAAAAATCATACGTTTCGATTAGTGTAATGGAGGATTTATAACATACAACTATAAGTTTACATTCAAAAACCTTTCCTGTCACAGGTGAGCCCAAAGCAGCGCTGGATTCTCACCTTGGAGTTGTAAACAATACGTACTTCACTGGAAAAAGGAATCTTTTACATGAACGTCAGCAGAATGTTTGCGTACAGGTTAGTAATATTGCTTGTGTAAATTCTATAACAAATTTCGAGTCCACCCAGAAGCGGGTTCATTATCGTCCCTAACCTAAATGGCAATGAGTGACGATAATCACTAGTCATCAGGTCACCTCTTTGCTCGTTTGCCTTTTTAACTTAGCTTAAAATATTTTCCAGGTACCGCTCTTCCACGCTCTTGGATCTATCGTGACGTCACTGAGCACGCTGCGACATGGTTCCAGCGTAATACTAGCTTCGCCAACCTACAATGTGACGTCAAACCTAAACGTGTTGTTAGCTGAAAAGTAAGATTTTAATCGGGTATCAAACTAGTCTTAGCGCATCATTAGTTCCCGTCGGCATACTGATACAATTCCTGGTGTTTACTAGTGGGAAAACTTTTCCTTAGGTCCTTAACATAGTTTTCGTATTCTCGAAGGCAATTTAGGCTTGCGGCGCAAATTGTTATCAGTCGACACCAGTTGTTAAGGGTTATCAGATTGCCAGTGTAGGGCATAAAAACTTTATTTACTTTTTTGCTACTATAATTACGGTCAATCCACCAAGAATATCCAATAGTCCTTTTGCCTTTTGGTCCTCTATCTGTAGTACCCATTCGGACAACGTGGTGAAATCCAGGCCTCCTGAGTTTTGACAAGAAACCTGTCCTCTGCAGTAGATCGATAACTGAAACACAAGACAAGGTACTGAGTAATGCGGTAATGATCCAGGAACACTTTCCGAAGGTTATTTTATCTGGATGATTCTCCTTCTACATCTTTTCAGTTAGGTGCTCGTTTATTTGGATAAGATCGCGGATAACTGTCCACTATAATAGAAGTATATCACGTTTCGTTGTTACTTGTTTGTATCCTGTTTGGTGCATTGTATTATCTAACAACATATTATTTCTCTTTATACTCTTCTTCTAAAATGTATTTTTCAACAGTTGCACAGTAATCACTGGGACCCCAACGATGTACGTGGATCTCCTTTCGCAGATCAAAGTCAAAGGATCTTTGCCGTTCAACGTTGAAGTAGCTTTGGCAGCTGCTGCTCCGTGTAGCCCGCAACTGATCCGCAACATCAATCACTATCTCAAAGCTAAATATGTCAAGGTAAATGTTAACCTTATAAAATTGGGTCCGTAATTTTATGTAATTTGTATGTGAAGAATATACTCAGTAATTTGAATAAGATGTAGTTTTAGTTTTTGTTTCTGTTAATAACCGAAAAACGAGCAGCTGGGTCCACTTATGCTGAGTGGCTTCTGTCACCCGTGGACATCCGTAATACTGGGAACGTTAGCAATTCATTACTGACCGACTAGTTAGAAATGATCCCATATATTAACTGTCGCAAGACGAGGAGGAAGTTTCACTTGTTAATCGCCTCTCCAATTTTGAATTGGAATTGTTGATTTCAAAAGAAGGATGATGTAAACCAGGTAGCTAGAAAACGTTACAACCATATACGAGTATTATAAATGTAAGGAGTAGACACAGAACTTAGCGACCTGCAACATCATCATCTGCCTTACCTTATCCATTATCTGGAGTCGGCGCAATATATCTTTTCATTCCATTAGTCGCGTTTTCCTTTCATACTTATGTCCACTCCCACCTAATTCACCACCAATTAGCGATCACCAACAGAAAGAACTGGTATCAAATGGTATATGAATTTAACCTAGCACACATTCTCAGGCTTTGTATGGATTGTCAGAAACAACAGCGTCAGTTTTTCAATCCGTGGACGGAGACAGCGTGAACCGAGTAGCAGAAACTGTTGGATATATACAAGATCATCAAGAGGTTAAAGTACGTGTTTTATCCAAACTATTAGTATAACACATGTATTAGTGTATGTTTATAAACGCAATTGTATTTAAAGAATTTCATATGTATTTATTTTTATGTATATACAGCTAACCTACGTTGTTTATGGCTTTGATGTTTTTTTTGTGTAGATGTGTCCGTGTTGGGTTCCTTCAAATATGGTGAAGATCTGATAATGGATTCTGGAAATAAGAGCTTGAATTCCTTAACGAATGGCACTAATTAAACTGTGTTACAGATATTTTTGTTCCCATTAACATCGCAAAACCAGTCCATCGTTAATCATCTTAGGGTCTCATAATGAGTCTTGAAGACAAAAAATGTAACTTTTCACCGGATAAGAATCATTATTTCAGCTTTCATTTATTCCACTTTTAGAAAATCGACTGTATAGAATTTTATATGCCGGGCATCTACCATCTTAAAGGTTAGTTACACACATGCGTGAATATAAATAATTACGTATGGCTTAAAAATATTTCAGAATAAATCCAAATAAGGGTTGTAAGTGATATAAACGTTTGTATGGAAAATTTATCCTATATCCAACTTCTTAGAGTAAAAAAATTATGTTGGCATTGGATCTTTTGGGTAGTCTCTTAAACGAAAAACAGGTTCGTGTGGATAGGTAACATGAAATGTTGTTTTAAAAACGGGTCCATTACGACTGAATCGGATATGAATCTATTACAATGATATAAGCAAATAACAGGCAATCATAGACCTCACAACGCTAGCAAAAAATGGTGGCTAGTTTTTATTCGCGGTACAGACATTTACAATGCGGTTGCAGTGCAATAAATAAAAAAGGTTGTATACTTGATGAAATCTAGTCTTGCCTTGCGAAATAAAGAATCTAGAATCAATTAACCAACGAAGAAGAATTTTATGTAATACGGAAAAAGGATTGTTTATCTAATAAGTGTTTGCTGGTGACAAGTATTTTTGTTATCCAAAGGACTTGTCTTACACATTAAAGTTATAAAATTGCTTCCGAGTTTAAATGAATCAAATTTAAATGAATTAAAACAAAATATTAATAAATAAGGAACTCCTGAAGTTCTAACTGTAAACAAAAATCCAGTCGAACTTTACATATACATATATTATCTGTAGGCGTAGAATCATACACTTTGCTCGAAGGCCTACAAGTAAATTTGCCTTTAATTAGTAATGGTAATTAATTACAACTAATTTAATTATATTAATAATAGTTACTTCATTTTGTAACAGCGTGATCGATCGACTTTAAAATCAAACAGAAGTTACTCGTGCTAAAACCTATTTCTAGAGACTTACCTACAATGTTTGTGAAGGTAATGCACGATTGGAAGCTGGGTCAAATTGACGCTGTAATCCAGAGGACTAATGAGTTTAAAAAATAAATAATTGTATTATTTGTATGTCATAATACAAAACTTAAGTTAAGTAAAGATTATCTTTTGATAGTAATTAAACAATAAAATATTCTCATGCTTTGAAAATCAAGAAGTAATGACAAAGCTATTAAACCGATAACTAATATGTTTTGTTTGGAAATGCCCCGCTTTTCCGCATAACATAAATTCAGAAATAATTCGTTATATTGGACTTAATGTAGGATCAAAGTTAATTAGTATGAGCTGTATCAGAGTGTGTCTGCGTGTGGGTACTTGACGGGCTCGGGTTGGGTGTATGTGCGTATCAATAATTGTTGTTTATTCAAAAAGTGATATGTTTTATGTTAATAGCCGGGAAGGGAGCAGACGAGCCACCTGATGGTAAGTGGTCACCGTCGCCCATGGACATCAGCAAGACCAAAGGTATCACTGATGCGTTGTCGGCCAGGAAATAAGAAGAAGCTAAGAAAGAAACTACTGTCTCTCAACCCCAGCCTGAACACGACGAGGGTGATAGCTAGCCAGGCAGACTTAATATTACGCGAAGCCCTACCACCAAGCAAGCTGGCTTCTGTCGCCTCTTACGACACTCTGTTCTGCCAGCACGGGATTGGGGGGTCTAGGCCGTCCCAATAGGGCAATATTATTGAGTGATGTCTATAATTTTCTCACAACTGTAAATAAAGCGTTGTTTGAGGTCGTATAAACTTAGTGGAATATTTTTTAATATTATGTTTGTGTTATTGTACAAATAACCTAATTATATTTTAGGTAACAATTAGGAAGATAATTATTAGCAATAATTTCGGTAATTATCACCTCAAGTCGTAAAATTTTTATAATGTTGGATTATAGTTAATTAACATATATTTACGATTCTCCATTAGCTGATATATATCAACTTTGTAATGTTAAAGTTACTAATTAAGTGTAAGTCTTTTATATAGAACGGATTTGTAATTGAAAATATCACGAAATTATAAACCATTTTACAAAGTAACCAACCGCCGTTCGCCAATATTGTTAAAACACAAACATGTAACGATTTTTTCAGTAACAGTGATTGATCATCATGTGGGTATCTCGCTGCTACGCGGTCAAATCGTGGCGTTACCGTCACACATCTTGACACACATATAATTTACTAAAATAGCAGTACGCCGTGACTTATTCTGATAATAATGTTTTCGTTTATAAATATAACAACTTGTAACCCAGTCTAAAATTATCGATCGAGCAAAAAAGCTTGCTCGCTTACATAAAAAATGTGGTCCATTCAATAATATAGATATCATTGCTTATGTGAACGGATTTTGATTTAAGCTTCTTCGAATAAAATTTTTTTGAGGTTAAATTTGGGTGTGATCAAGTGGTGAAGTCCGAATCGGACTCGCACGGGATTCCGTACTGTCAATGTTGAATTAAGGAGAATTTCCCTAAATTAAATTATTAAGAATTAAGGACACTTCAGCTGTAAATTGTGGGAGAACGAATAGTGTTTTTGATTTCGAAATAATTGACTCCTTATTTTCTAAGATAAAGATTTTTTAACATTAAATGTATGAGGTAAATGTTAAGGTAAAATAAATTATTAAATTTAAATTTTAAATATAATGTAAAATATTTCAGAGTGTTATTTCAAAACAATAATAACGAGCCGTTTAATTTAATATGCACATGACAAAAGCATTTTAGTATTCACTTTTATTTTACCCTCTACAAATTATTCCCTAAATTATAATATGCTTATGTTGAGTATTTCCTTATGGGGAAGTTTATAAATAGAAAAAAAACCGTTATCGCGATAACAATTACAAATATTGACTCTAATTGTATTTTAATATACATAATATATAACGACATATATAAAAATATACAATAATAATCTTTGCATCAAAAAGCTTATTTATTAACATTTTTATTACGACTAACAATCGCCTTCACTTCACTTTGAAAGTTTTGGTACAGATCCATTTCCCAGGATGAAAACTGTCTTAGTTTATGAACAAATAATATAAGTTCTAAATATGCCAAGAATCATCCAGATCTGTACAGTGACTTCAGTGTTATAAATATATAGACTATATCGATGAAAAATATATTCGATGGACAGATTCGTCATTGGATCAATATTTATAATGTCTGTTATAAGTACGAGTAAATTACAACTTTTCGGTTGAGTGAATTTAGAAAAAGAATCGTTGACAGATTAATTGAGACACACGGCACAGAAAGATCTCTGGTGTAATAGTTAATAGTGATAAAATTTGACAATCCCGTAGGCCAGTTGGCCGTGAACCTGCTCCTGGAGGGAGGGCTCCCGGGTTCGATTGCCGGCCAGGACAGACGTTTGTATGACAAAAAATATTTATTCTCGCGTCATGGGTGTTGTCGATTACATTTCTGTGTATATCCATGTCACCAGTAACACAAGGATCCAAGTGCAGAGGTATCAGAGTCTGAATGTTTTCGAGTTTAATAGTAATATGAGTAAGGATTAATTTGTTTCATCGGATTTAGGGAACCTTAAAAGATGATCGTTCCAGGTCATTATCGTTGGAAAAGGCGGTCATTATATAATAGTTCAGAATAAGGTAACTAGACGGCGTTGCGTAATGTAGTCCTAAATCACGCTGTTGAGATTTTTTGTAGTGTACGTAACACCATAAGTTATTGGTATAATAAAACAACTTGTGCCGAGATGTAATTGATTTTCTCAGTACATTCTGTGAATCAAAACTGTCCATCTATTCCATTTTGTATAGTCGTAATTATGCGTGATATTTCTGAACTTAATTTATGTTCTTTTTACATAAAATAAAAAAATTCTTGACAACAATCCCCCTGATGGAAAGTAGTGATGAAGTCTGAGATGTTCAACGCACTAACTTTTAAAAATCTATTCATTTTTCTCTAGTTGTTTGCTAATAGTAACACTCTACGGGGCCAAATCTGTCCATTGTCTATATATTATTTTTTTAATATTGTACGTGTGTATCTCTGTGATCATACCACACTGAAACCGGTTGACAGAATAATATAAACCCTGACATATTTAGAATTTTCGGTATAATTCAACATTTTATACATACTTCTTACCTTAAGAAATGTAATTTTTGAGGGTATTCTAATGCGAGTAAAACATGTTTTAATTACACATTACGATTATTACAATAAATAAGACGTTTCTAACCTACGGAAATTTTCACTCAAAATGATAAAAGGAGGTCAAATGGAGATAAAACTATCATCGTGGAATTCTTCTAAGATGGGACTCAACAAACATGATAAAAATGAGAATCAATTATTTCGGGTACAAGTTCTTTTGGTATTCGTTAGGAATAGGATACCGGAAACTAACTGAAAGCTGGTTACTAGTGCGTAATAAAATTATTGTATTTATATTTGTGCGTAAAGTAATTAATATTCATTAATTATTTCTAGTACGCGAGGCACCCAGGATTCTTGTACCTGAGCTATTAACAAAGATCATTATGATTGCGTATTCAGTTATATTTTTGTGTATTCATGGCCATATAACGAATTGACATCTACAAGTAACTTCACGAATAAAACCGCGGTATAATTTATAGTCAATCAATCAAATTATGTTAATTGTAATGAAGCGACCTGCGGTCATATGTAGAGGTGTGCTTGAACTGTTTGAAGCATCTTGCTTCACCACTTTATATGTTTATTAAGTGCCTCCCTTCATGACAGGTGGTGGATGGGAATGGCAAGACGTTACCATTTGGATATCCTGGTGAGCTTGTCGTTCGAGGGTATAACAACATGATCTGTTATTGGGATGAACCGGAGAAGACAAAGCAGATTATGGATGAAGACGGCTGGCTTCATACTGGGTAATATTTATATAATTAGACCGTAAATATTGTGTATTTACGTACGTCAACCTCTGTAATATCAGAGCTAATTCAATTAGGTTTTCAGTACGGATTTTTAAAAGACGGGACTGGGGTTGGTTAACCACTCTTGCATCACATCAGATGCGATTACAGCCAATGAGTTCGAAAGAGGGGGGTCATATTAATACGAAAATAAGTCAAGTAAAATAGACTTCATTATACAAAAACTAAAAAGAAAACATTTAACTAATTAGGAACTAAGTAATTTAGTATTTTTTTGTAAATTGACTGTTTTTAACAACATTGTCAATTTGACGTATGCGACTTCTAAGTGGTCTTAACGTCTATGAACTTCGGACCCTTCGGACCGCGTTCGTATCTAGTGCAGCTGGCTGACAACGAAACGAAACGACAGGTTCCCCCTGTTGGATGTCACTGTAAAATCCAGTGAACTAAATGTAATAAATATAATGGTGTCTGTGTAACAAAATTCCACCAGTACTCGTCCATATTAGCAGGAATCTTTACCTGCCTGGTTATGTACCCGAGTGTGGTACCTACTGAGTTGAACCGTTAAGCTTTAACGTATTTTGGTAGCATTATTGAAGTCAGTTAACAAGTGAATTCTTCCTTTTGGTGATGCCCCTGATATTACAGATGTCGTCTACCATGACCTAGTCCATTTCCTCTTTAATGTTTATAATGTTAGTTCACAACACATGCTTAATTTTTGACCTGAAAAAGCTAATGGTAAAACAGGCTCCTACGGTTTCCCTATATTAATTCACCTTCATGTTATCCAGATTCAGTGTTAATATTTCTTAAATAAGTAAGTAGCTTGTTTATTGACGACCCCATAGCCCACTTGGTAGAGACCCCGCCTGTCGAGCGAGGGGTCCCGGGTTCGATTCCCAGCCGGGGCAATCATTTAGGTGACAGATAAATGTTTGTTCTCGGGTCATGGCTATTTGTGATGTCATATTTGTGTTTCTCCATGCCGCCCGCAATACAGGGAATCCTAGTGCGGGGGTGTGAGTGTGTAAACTATTATTTGTTTATTTATTTGGTATACAATAAATAATAATGAGTTTAAATTAATTTAAATAATTGATGTGAACTTCACCAGTGTCAGGTAAGACAGTCTCTGGGTCACCTTGACATGACCTTTGCCGGATAATCTGTTTAACATCGAATAAAAACAGTTCATTGAAAAAATTAATAGTGAGTCATCATGTGATGCTGTTACTGCACGTGTCTCTCACGGATCTGCTTTCACGACGCATTGTGTGTGTGTGTTGGCGGACTTCACACATCTTTGGGAACGTTATGGATTCCTCCACATTTTCCTTGATAGAAGCAGGCGGTGATGTGCTTACAAAAGAAAAGTTACATCTCTTTTCTCAAGAGTCGGGGTGAAAGGAACATCATCCAACTATAACTTCAAGCCAACTGCCTTTAAAAATGGCAATGGTATTTGCGCCAAATCTCTCCACTAGGATTGGAAGGCAGTGGGCTCTGTCCTAGTTGGATCAATGGGCGTGATGCTCGTGCACAGTGATAAAATGTATTTACCCACGTGACTTAATTCCACTGTTTATGTGAAACCAACCGTGAAATTAATTGAAGATCGATTTCACGACGCCCTGAGACGGCGGCGACCACTGTCACGTGGTTTGGTTGCTCATGTGTTTCCTATTGACATATAAATGATTATCAACACCACAGTGACTGATCTTATACTTCAATGATACTTGTCCGTTGAAATAGTAAATCGTAATACTTTTTAATCTAGATTGTTCTTCGATTTGGATTACTCTGAACTAAGACAAACACACACAAGTTTGTTGTATGTGACAGATTTTTTCTTGAATCGTGTGTGTGTTATGTGTGGTCTAAGTACGTTCACATTACAGTCACTATAGAAATTTTATACTTCGTGTGTAATTATATAATTTACTTTATTTTAATTGATTTTGATCACTTCATTACTTTATATGAGGACCTTACAATAATTTGACCATATAAAATAAACCAATGAATTGTCGCATCCCATGATATGACCAAATGTTTGCGATTTAACGATATTGTCGAATGACAACTGGTCATTTCATGAAACTTGTTTATATCATGACTCGGCCGATGATTTCATGAAACTTAACCATATCATGAAATGACCAATCACATGATATTACCAATTGTTGGATGAAACCACGACATGTAAAATTCGGTGTCACATACTCAATTGAAATTTTGACAACCGTGCGAGAATTGCGTAGCTGAAAGCATACATTTTTTTTATTCTTCACAGAATATTCAAACGCTCTTACATTTATAAGGCACGTAATCATTTTATTATAAGAATGTGTTTTAATCTTATACAAACTGCATACACCTTTAGTATGTTTTACCTTGACTCAGGTTGGACTGTGTTCAAATAGTAACGTATGATAAATAAACCAAGCTTCACCGTTACAGGAAACATACGTTGCTTAGGAAACTGTATATTTAGCTTCGAGCTTAGTCTAAAACACCATACTGATACTGTGAACTACGTCTATATTATAACAGGGATAAATTCACGATCTCCGAAGACGGCTACGGGTGCATAATCGGCAGACTGAAAGACATTATCATCAGAGGGGGAGAAAACATTGCGCCTAAGGAGATCGAAGATCTACTCAACACACATCCAAATATAATTGAGAGCCAAGTAAGTATATCGCCACAATAATTATACGCCGTTTCCTTCAGAAATTAAGGACTTTTTGCAAATCTGTTTAACTATGCAACTCTATGTCATATTCAAAACGTGAATTCGTTTTATTTATATTGTATGACATTCGCTTAATACCTAACTTCATGATTAATACTAGTTCAACTGTTTTTGTGTGATTAGGTTCGTAGGAAACTGGTTTCATAACAAACAAATAGGTACGAAAAATTCTAATTTTAATTGGATTTATCTGTTATGAAATAGGTACGGTAATACCCTTTTATCTATAATTGACCTGATTTTAAAATACCCATCATACTATTTTTAAGTTTTATGTATTTAATATAATAATATATATATAATCATTGTTCACAACGCCTGTTCCACAATAGCTTGCTGTAACCAAAAGTGGCCATGGTTTGTGTGACAGGTGAATTGAGAAGGATCATCTGGAGGATTCCATGTAACAGTTTCACAAGCAGTGAGAATGAGAATAGCGAATCGTCTAGAATTACCATAACCACACGAAAATCATATGACATGATTAAATATTGTCGAGAGGCTTTAAGAAGAAAACTGCCAGATAACCTTGAACTATAAAAACGCCTCCGAATCTCATTCACTCCCTACAACATAGAGAACTACCGTGTTATACTCATATAGGAGAAGAGGTTGACCTTTCTTGCCACTTTGACAATTTCCTGATGTTTGAACTAGTTCCTAGTAATATACATATGTTATGTAATTCTGAATAACTAATATTCTTGTTCCGATTGATTTATACACGTTACATAAGAATTTTAAGTAAGTATATAATTAAATATATAAATCTTGCACTGATATAAGAATTATATTAAAAGTTGAAACTTGTTACAATTTGGTCATTTGGTGACTTCAGAAAGGAATTGATTATTAACTATTAATGTAAACTTATCATTAGGTAAATTAAGATACTAGTGATTATCCTTCGCTTCACTTCACAAAAAATAATCCTTAAATAACAATCCTTTCATGTGTTTATGCTCAGTAAGAATAGGAATGGATTAATGTGAGTTTCACATCCACAATATTAATTAGAAAGTAATATATTTTCTATTCCCCGAGTGCAGATATATTTCCCGGGATATAAATTATCCTTTGACCCAAGTTCGACCAGCTAAGTACCTAAATCTGTTAATTATTTACTCGGTAGGCCATAACAAAGTTGGATGAGTAACGAAATTTCAGTTTACCATTTACCAACGTACCTACTTAACGTTTGGTCAGTTTTGACAGATGGTCAGAAGGTGATAATGGTTATTGAGATAATAATGACGGTGATGATTTAAGCAAAGATGTCGATATTTTATCGAAGATTAGTTTTTATCAAATTACCTGAGATCCCATTGAATTTAGCTGTACATCGAGATGAAACATAGTCTTTATACAACGATAAAGTCCATTATGTTCCCTGACATTTTGAGTAAAACCTTTCCAGTGATTAAGAAGCGAAATCAGGGCAAAAACTTGCAGAAAGCCAAAGAGACGGATACATTCTAAAACACTCATCTTTTAGTATTCGATAAACAAATATTTCATTTAATTATTGGTCTTTATTTTAAAGACAGACGGACAGATAAACCAATTTTATTTATTGATAAGGTTTACTTTTTACAAAATGTATTCTTGTCCACATTTATGTCTATTAAATATCATTTCATCCTGTTTTATAATGACAGTATGACCGTAACAATTTATAACATTTTCGTGAAGGAATAGTATTCCAACTGTTTATATAATTTGTAGGACTTCGAGCGTGGTTGACAATTGGAAGTCCAACTTCTTTTTGAGCACTTTCGTGTTTCGAAAGGCACGTTAAGCGGATGATGTTATTTGCAATCGTTAGATAACATTCGGCAAGACGTTTGAAGCTGTCGAACGCAAAAATAACTTCGACGCTTCATTTGGCCATTAACTTCTACATCAATCTGCACTAGAGAAGGGTGGTGAATTACGCTTCAGGCTTAGACCGTAATTACGAGAAAAATACTAAATTTTTCCCACTTTTATAATTTGTAAAGAACAAAATTTTTGCAAAATTATTAATATTTATTATAATTATTTTGAATACGATACATCATACTGTTTTCATTTGTCCGGTAGATGCGAATGTACATATGTGGTAAAGGAGTTTCGATTGAAGTGTTGGAGCTGGATTACTACTTCCTTCGTGGTTAGTCATAATCAAAGTCATAATTTAATTAGGGGAAATTTGATTTAACCTTTTATCGGGAACTACGACATGAAACCAGTTGTCTTATTGTATCCGTCCTTCATCTCCTAAGAGAGACCTTTGTCCATAGTGTATGAGACATTTTATTTCAGGAAATCGTTGTATAGAATGTCAAGGAAAGCTACTTAACTGTAATGCCAAGGCGGGGCACAACAAGAAGAAATGCGATAACTTTAAAATACTTTTTATGCATGGCTTTTGTTACCGACGTCACCATTTATTTGTAATTTAATAAACGTTCACACACTTATACTCTTGTACTAAGATTGAGTCGCGATTAGTATTGATTGAATATCCTCAATTAAAATGAAGAAATAAAATCAATGAAGTTAGTATAAAAATAACCTTGAATTTTTAAAGGAAAGTCGCAGGTAAAGCTCCTTACTTGTCCTTTATCCTTCTTTATTTGTTCTCAGGTAGTTGGAGTACCAGATGAGAGATTAGGGGAGGAGCTATGTGCTGTACTCCGAGTAAAGGAAGGCGCCAAAGTTACCTTAGATAACATCAGAGAACATTGCAGCGGGCACATAGCTAAGTTCAAGATTCCAAAAATCCTTAAAATTACCACAGAATTCCCTAAGACCGCATCCGGAAAAATTAAGAAGTTTCGAATAAAGGAGTTGATTGAGGCTGGAAAATTATAAATACTTGATTGTAATTAAATGACTAAGATAACAATTAATAATTTTGATCAATCCACACTTATTTATTTAACTTTCTCTGTGTCGTTCACCTACCATTATACTCATATTTAGCGCGCTGTAACGAACAGCTGTTAGTTGTAACGAACACCGAATCCTGTAATAGAATACTTACTCTTTGAAGGCGATATGAAGACGTAACCAAATTAGGACTTTCACGTTGCATGTATCACTTTTCTGCTCTGCTATAGCAAACTGTATATCTGTATATGTAAGCTGTTGGCTATCACTGGCCTCTGTATTGTCTAGTGTGATATAGATGGTGATCGTACATCGTAGTAGAGGTCGATTTAGGACAATGCACTGAGAGAGATGTCATGTGGTCCCAGGTTATGGCCTTCAGTGATGGTAACCTAACCCATAAATGATGAGTTTTGCGATATTCCTCATACAAGTTTGTCTCCATGAGACCTTAGTTTGGTGTCTTGCTATGCTGTCTCTGTCTATAATACAACATATGTACTTACCATAACTGCGACATTATTAGGAATGTGTAACAGCTGTCAGAGGAGTGTTTATATCTCCCGATGAAGACAAAATGACGCTATGTGACAATTCTCTTGAAATTAATAATTGAAGTTTAGAAGGAGAACAACAATATTTCATTTATTGAAATATAAAAAAATGAGATTGAAAATTATGGAGATGGTTAAGAATTTTATTTGAGAATACACATGCCACAAATAAAAAAAACATTAGGTTTTGAATTAAATTGGTTCAAAATTGGCTGCGAAATTTAATTGTAAAGACCTTCACTTAATAAATATTTGTTAATGTATTAATAATAATAAGCTCTGGTTTACCAATTCACAACTAAATTCGCAAAGCTGAGAATGGCAAGAATGATGTAAACTTCTTTTAAACACATCTTTTTCTTGAGAAGAAAAAATCGATTTCGTATGAATTTTGGTCGATGGAAGGCATTTGAAATTCTGAGATCCAAGTATTTTAGTGCCTCTGTAGAAATATTTATTGATTTCTCGTAATATACAGTCCACTTTAAATTTTTAAAGGTAGTAATCTATTTTGCACTAGCAGGCTGACAGGAAAGAAATCTTTTACTATTTAGTGTCACTCCTGAAAAAAAGGAGAAATTTAGAAGTGTTCTATCAATGTAAACATCAATCATCAAATTCGAAGCATGTAACCGGATGAAAATTAATTAAAAACGCTTTGAATTCATGCATAAAAATATATTAAATCCTCGAATATAAATTCTAGTATGATAAACAGAACTTTAAGGTTTAAAATCCTCAATACAACACTTTTACTTATCACAACCTTGAATATCTACAGACCATAAATTACAATGAGATATTTATGTTAATATATTAAACAGATTCCAGAACACATCTATTATATATTTAACAATGTAAAGTGGCACATACAGGAAAAATATGCTCAAATAACAAAGTATCTACATACTAACAACATTTATTCAAAATTATAAATATAAAAGTCCTTAAATTGCAAATGAATTATACACAATTATTATTATTTAACGGGTTCAAAAAAACATCCTCCCCCTTTTTGTTTTTAACTAGTCAATAATAATTTTTATAATGTTATTAAAAGATAAAAGTATTTTATGAATCAAGTTGAATTAGATATAAAGTAATTTTAATTAGTACTCTAAAATATGTAGCAAGTGTAACCACGGATTAATGGAAGATATGTTTCGAAATTAAGTATAAGTCTTATCTATTCTACTATATAAATCTGTTGACATTTTCGTGTATGTATCGAGATAACTCACGACGGCTCTTAATGCAAATTAATATCTAGTGAAAACACGTGATTGCACAAATGATAGGCTATTTAAAATTTATCTATGTATGTAAATCTGTATGTCTTTCTATCTGTACATTCCATGTTTTTGTCAAATTTCATGATAAAATTTGTTTTATGATACACTAACATCAATTTGAAAATTTTGAAAATTTTTGTCCGTTCCGTTATAACTCAAGAACGGCTTGACCGATCTTCGTGAAAATTGCTATGTAGTGAAAACACGTGATGCAAATCATAGGCTATATAAAATGTCCGTTAGCCTAATGATGTGATTTGACAGTGGAGCAATGTCGGACGGGACTACAATTAGGTATAAACTTTTAAATATTTTAACAAAAGTAAGCGACTTAACTTTGAAGAAAATGAATTTCTTGGTTTCGTCTCTTATTTTACACCCTTATTTGTAGTATTTATTCTCCAAATTTGAGTGAGAACAAATGGAAAGTATGCGCTTTCAAACAAAAAAATGAATTTTCCATATCGATTAATAAATGTATTTTAATGAAATAAAATAACCAAAAAACTAAGTAAATATAGATTATTGAAAAAAAGGACGTGAAACAAATAAAATTTAAATCGTTACTAGGCAAATGTGCTAAATGTTTTTGACCAACGTCAATATAATATCATTTAATAAAAAAAATGAACCACATAAGATGTCAATGTCAATGAGTGTAATGTGTAAGTGTAAAGTATTTACTTTATGACCTGTGTGACTTAAGCAGATAGGAAATAAGGAATTATGAGGAATGCAACACGAGCAGAGAAGTAGATGAATTCGTTACACCCTAATACAAAATACTTGCCCGTTTTGTTTTTACTTAGTAGAGAACACCGAAGCGGTCAAGCTATTCCAGTCCATTACAGTGCGCATAACGA
Source organism: Megathymus violae (assembly GCA_003671415.1). Classification (NCBI taxonomy): domain Eukaryota; kingdom Metazoa; phylum Arthropoda; class Insecta; order Lepidoptera; family Hesperiidae; genus Megathymus; species Megathymus violae. The sequence goes on from PDGT01000051.1 coordinate 288,724, forward strand.
ATGATGACGCAAACCGCATCATTTGCACAAGCAAGATATTCACGACATAAGGCTGGATTCTCGCCGTACATCGGGTTGTTTTATAGAGAAACGGCGATGAGGGAATTGTCTCGTACAATTCCTGCGCATACTCTCCAAAATGAGGGTGCATTTTGCATAGAAGACTAAAACGCTGGCAATCATGCGCCTGTGTTCGAGGCTTTGTAGATTGGTTTCAATCAGATCTGGCGAACTAATGAGCCTTTGTGCTTGCCGCTTCAACGAGTACAGATATTAAAGGTGAGATTTGGCAGCATCAGCCCAAATGTGACATGTTTGCACACGGTCGGACTTTTATGATAGTATTAATTCGAGCAAGTAAAAAGTAAAATTGTGCTTTGACGTTAAGTTAGTATCTTATGAGTAGCATGGCGTCTCGTCGGTATGTCCTCTGGAACGTTATTTCCTTGTCCGACCTTTATCCGTTTCATCCAATTTTAGAAAACATTTGACCATCTTTCTTATTATAACACCATTATCTTTTTTTGTCGATTAAGTTTCATTAAGTGTCTAAATTGTACCCAATGTTCCCCCTTTATTCAGAATGTGTAATAAAATGTAAATAAATAAAGGTAAAGGGAATAAAATAACAGTTATATTTGTAAGAACATGCGTATGTAAAGTGTAAGACTGCGAATTAGGTACTGAAATAAGTATAACGTTAACAGAATGAAATATTGATGAATACAAACAACACTGGGCCTTGTAATGTTAGGATGTCAATTTAAGAATAAACAAGAATAATACATAATAAATGTTTATAAGTGTAAAGTAGTATAAAATTATAAAATTGCGTATGGTATAAAATCGTATAATATGCCAGATACTCGGCTCTGCAAAAATTTTAAAAATCCCATTTATTTTAGTAAATATTGACGTGTACTACCGCTCTAGTACCTTTGTTTGGGAACATAATTTCATCCACTCTATAATGAGTAGTGACCCTCTCCCACAAGCTGCAAGTAATTGATGCGAACTTTATAGTAATGGTTGGACTTTAATAACGGATTTTATAGTAGTTATATTAACGGGGAGGCCTATGTCCAGCAGTGGACCTCCAAAGGCTGTGATGGATGGATGGATGGAAAGATATTAACGGTTATTAGCATCGGTTGTCAGCATTTTTATGGGACGAAGCATACAACGGAGGTTTTGATGTCCCCATAGTCCAGTTGGTAGTGACCCTGACTGCCGAGTAAGGGGTCCGGGGTTCGATTATGTTACAGATAAATGTTTATTCTCGGGTCATGGTTATTTCTAATGTCATATTTGTGTTTGTCCATGAAACCCGCAACACAGGGAATTCTAGTACAGGAGTGCGAGTGTGTAAACGTTTTTATTTGTAAGATGTAGTATTGTCGTCAATGTCACAAGCCAAGCTTCTAAATTGTACCTTCATCTTACGACGTAACATGTTATCCGAAAAAGAAGTATTTTAACGGGTGACCAACGCTATAAATCTTAGCGGTTTTTCCCGTTTTAGTTGGAACTACTAAGTATGCAAAATTGCAGCCATAAAAAAAAGTTAACAAAGCAACCAATTACCATAAAATATGCCATTTATTATTATGAGATTCGCCACCGAATGCAGAAAATTCGCGGTGTCGTCCAAAAAAAAACATACACCTTTGTAGATTCATATCGTATATCCATATCATGAATTAGATAATAGGGTTATCTGTTTTACACAAAATAATAATCAAATATGTATTTAGACACAAAATATGTCGATCCAGACTAAGTTCGTACTTTTGACCCCATCTTGCACACAAGAATATCGAAAGATTCAAGTTATGAAATTTGTTATTTTTTAAGAATAGTTATTTATTCGACCTTGTAGCTTAGTAGTAAGCATACGGAGGGGTCCCGGGTTCGATTACCGGTCAGGGTAGACACTTATGTGATTGATATTTTTTATTCTGTAGTGGTGCGTGATTGTAATATGTATTAGTGTTACGTATGCCACCTGTGCCATTCGCAACACGGAAGCCTTGTGCGGGGGTTTATGTGAAAGCGTTTATTTATTTATTTGCTTTTTGTAACAGATGATTTTAAAAATATAAAAATTTATATCGGCAGATATGTTCACGTGTAAACCTGCTAATTAAAGGGATTTCATAATCTATTAAAGCTTTGCTTGACAAAGATTTTGGAATAGTTTGAATCAAATAGACATTACTTATAAAAAGGATGGTCCAATAATCATAGAATTGTATATGACTATCCGCGAGAAAATTATATAAGACTGCGGCATAGGTAGTATAAGTATCTAAGTTCGCGCGACTTGCCGCACATGCCGTAGATCAGGCGTGGTGCGCGAGTAGCACGTGTGAATCGGTTACTTCGGTACATTCGTTCGAGTTCTTAAGCCTGCGCACATCATACACTTGTAGTTTACGAGATGTACGTAGGCTCTTGATCTGGGTAGAGCGAGATTTGATTCAGCGCTCGTTACACTTAATTATTTAAACATTAATGTTAAGTTTTATGTTTAATAGATGATTAAATTTTATTAATAGCATCAGCACTTATTCAATGTTAAATAAATTAAGTATCTAAAATTATTTGTTATACTCCCCGCCCTTTAACGTTATGAAAGTTCCAACCGTTATATAAAAAGCGCAACCAAAATGTTAGTTTTCGCTCAAAATTGTTGTTCGCTACTTTTTGACGCTCCTTACTACCTGGCGTTTCGTGACCGCTCCTCTCATTCAACCTCAGTGCCGGTCGTTGCAAAGTCATTGCGGTATCGAGTCAAATCAAGAGCACCGGGCTTTTTCACACAAGTAAAGAATTCGATCAAGAACCTAATTCTTATTTAAAATATAGTTTAAAAATTCATTTAAAAAACAAACGTCTCAGTTTGGACAGGATAATGTTGTGACTAGTCAAAAGATGTCGCGCAACCTAACTCTCCACCCTTTTCACCCTCGTTTAGTTGTCGATAACGATTAAATAACGAATTTTGCCATCCAACGATAGCAACCGAAACCGGCTAACGAGACCTGCGAAGCAAGGAAGCGTTTATGAAATACTAGCTATATTCGAAGTCACCAGTCTTATCATCGCACCGACCGCGTGGGAGCTGCTAAACGCGGGCGATCACTTTCGGTCCATGACTGCTTCCATAGTTTTATACCATACAAACAAACAGGTATATATATAGGTTAGCCCGACACGCATCAGACTGTACTTTCAAATACTAAAGAGCAGATATTCCTATCTTGTAGTACAACAATTAAAATTGCATTTTATAAATATTTTTTATATATTTTGAAATTTGCAGAATAACCAGGGAATGCAGTGTAAGCTGTCAGCGCTCTTTCATAAATTCAACTTCCAGACGTCAACGACGTTTTATCGTCAAATGAAGAATTAATTCAATTATTAACATACCGTCCAGCATTGGAAGCCAAATACGAAAAATTCTCTGCTTGTTAATAAGGCGGTTCTCAAACTCTAGTAACAATTAAATATAGATGGTCTTTAAAACCCAGTTTAGAGGTCCCCAAAAAGGGTCTTAGATACATTGCTTCCTCCAGTTGTCAGCTGCGCTCACGACTAACAGAATGCTTTAGACTCAGGGATAGAAGGAACCCCTTACACGTGAAACAATATTTAAATTATAATTTTGACCCAGTCGAGGTCGAGAAAAAGACTAAAATGCCTTACACCTCCCCGCAACACACAAGTAAAATAAATAGTTTTAAGTAAGATATTTTAACTAAGTTGTTAGTGCACTGCCTGCAGAACAGAGAATCCCTGGTTCAATGAAATTTTTGTTCGCCGCTCTTGATTAATTGTGAAATCTGAACTGAGAATATGAGTGTGAATTGTTATTAAAAAAAAATTAATTAAAGCATGTCAAATTTGAACTGAACTCAAAACAACAAAAAAATAAGCAATTTAAATATTCAAAATTACTGTGGATGTTAATACAAATTTGTTAATTTATCTACTTAGCGGCATACGTATGTAATTGAACACAAAACAACCCAACAACAACATATGAAGATAACATTGAATTGCTATAAAATAAAGCTTGTGCCAGAGTTGAGTGAGTCAGTGTGTCCACAGCCGGCGCGGCAGACATCTACTATGGTGTACTGGGTCGCAGCTATTGGTCTCGCGATTTTCGGATGGTGCCTTAACATTCGGTTCAACTATGCCGGACGGTGTTTAGCGAAAATACCAGGCCCTGAAGGCATACCGCTCTACGGAAACGCCTTTGTCGCGATGTTGCCTACCGGTACGAGAAAGTTATGAATTTGTTACGAATGAATGCAGGATAGTAATAATTTTAAAAATATTTTTATTAATAATTTTCGTAGTATTCTATATTTAAATCAGTATTATGAATTATTTACGAATAACTCATACAAATTATACAATTTTATAAAAAGCAAATTAAGGAAGTTCTTTAAAACCGAAATACTGGTAAATATAAGTGTGATTAATTTACGACACCAAACCAAAGATTGACAAAAATTCAGTGCGCATAATATACAGGAACAAAATAAACCGTAATAAAAAAAATATCAAATAAAGGTACTATCTAAAATTGATAAGTGACTAGTAAATCGTTTAAAAAGTAAATTAATAAATAATATAGTGAGGATGAGGTGAAGTTTCCTTTTAATACTAAAATGTAGTGTAAAATTAGTGCGTACCTTTAGTGCGTCACGGGAATTATTACATCCCAATCCAAAGGTACAGATTGACGACCTGGATCGAAAGTGATTGTCTCTGTCCGTGAAACTACGGAATACCAAAGGCGTCACTCACCAACGCGTTCGTGGCCAAAAAGGAAACAGGAAATTTGCTAATTACCGGCTCTCCGAAACTGCAACCGAAACACGTTGCAATTATTTCATTTAATAAAAATAATTTTTTACAATAGGTATCAAGTAACTCATTTATTTCTTCGCTCAAAATTTACTATTCCAATGTATTTTATGTAAATCAAATATCATCGTTGATTATAAAGTGTAAATGCTATATATTTTTTTTAAGATAAAACAGCTAACGAGCCAACTGGCCATCTGATGATAAGTGCTTACTGTCGCCCATACACATTAACAATACCAGGAGCGTGATGTTGACCTAGACGGATGGGATAAACCCGCTTCTTCAAGGTCCCCACAACCTTGCATCTTGGGGATACGCTGGTGGTGATTCATTTTAATGTTTACATGTACGTGGCAGAAAGGGTCATATAAACCTAAGTGTAGACGAGCGCCACATATAGGGACGATGTTTGTGGTATTTGATATTTGGGAGTGTTGAACTGTGATGGAAGCTCGGAGCCGGTATTAAATTAAATAGTTTTTCAGAACATTTCCATTATTTAAACGGTAGAAAACGCATAAAAAGCTCATGTCCCTTCACAGTCGCCGATATTCTAAGCCGTCCGTTAACTTGGCATCGTCGAGAACACGAATTGTTCGTCATTGAATTCGGTCACACTACAACTACACTACAACACTACTTTGTGCTTTGTAGCGCAACAACCTATGCTCTGACGTGAAACTAAATTTTTTTGGGCTTTATTGAGCACACCCAATTTGGTGGTCGTAAACTTATTTAGAAAATTATTAATTTCTGAGCTGTTATAAAATCATTAGCTACATCGGAAAACAGTGAGTATAATTTTTTAACAAAACTTAGCTGATTCAATGATCTACTAAATGCAACCATAACGGAATAATAAAAATATAATATTCATAAACTATTCATTACTGAAGTAACTTTTTACTGTCGTTAAATTTAGTTCAAACTTACTACCAACTAACTTGTTACCCAGAGTGGGTTCGCTTTGCTTCAGAAAACGTACGCCTTACGTTTCGAAATAGCACTTGCGTTATTTTAAGAATAGTTTTTTTTTTAACTGTATGCATTAGATACATAATTTTTAAAATAGCCGCAACCATGCAGCCAAAATTTATTTACTACCCTTGTAATAGAATGTCTATACTAACTTTTATTTCCTATCCCGCGAAACAAATCCACTTCCGCCATCAAAAGTATCCCAAATTATGACCCATAATAGAAATTAAAAATATGTCAAGTATCATCCAAACGTTTTCAAGCAGAAAAACAGACAAATAGAAGAAATAATAAAAAAATGTGTTTTAACCACTATATCAGTGATAAACTGTATCTCAAATTCTCAAAAAATATTTAATGTACATATTTGGCCCCGTTAAAATTTTATTGTTAGTATAGATTGGGGCACTACAAGAAATAGGTTTGTGAAAAACCTATTTCAAATAAAAGCATACATTCAATGTTCGCATATATGTGTTACATAAACAACTTGTTGGCATTTAGTCTTAATTTTAGATATTATATATTGAGGTTATCTTGAGATTTTACATATAATACATTACTGTGTCCAGAATAAAATAAAGTATATAATGAATTCAACACTAAATCACTTATCAAAACATACATTTAACTACATAAGTATTAGGTTTTATGTTTATAGAATTTTAATCACAAAAAGTGAAAGTAATCTTCCATTGAAGAGCCTATTTACTACTAGGCATATTTACTACTGAAGAAAATGAGAGCTGTGTTTAGCAAAAAAATGTTATTTTCCTGTCTCTGTATACACAAGCGAATATTTTATTGAACAGAACTCTCAAAGAAAACGTCACTTTGTCAATTTCTACACACACAGGAGGTTGCAGTCTCCCTATATATAGTATTTCTATATTTGATTAAAATTTTCAATTGTTAACGAAAATTTTTTTATTCATCCACTCAATTTCAAATACCTCTTTTAAACTTGTAGTGGATGACACTTGATGTTCATATATTTTTTCAAATATTAATTCATTAATTAAATTTAATTAACTAAATTTATTTTTGTATGGGAGAAAAAAATCTCATATATAAGATATTTAGCAAAATGTACGCATCAGTTATACCATTGGTTTTGCTGATGTCCATGGGCGACGGTGACCACTTAACATCAGGTGGCTCGTCTGCTCGTTTGTCGTCTAATTACATTAAAAAATACCTTGTACCCATTTTTTTCTACTATGCGCTCTGTTTAAATGGGCGTAATATAGAATAGTATTGTTTTTGTTTTCAGATCAACTATTTAAATTTCTTCGTGATTTGTATAAAAAATTTGGTGGTATAACGAAGCTTCACGCGTTACATTTTAGACTGGTGAACATCTACGAACCTGATGATGTCGAGGTAAAATTATATAAGAGAGCGAATGGTTCTTTATCTATTGATATTCTGTGGCAATTACAAGCTAAGTTTACGTACAATAATCAGGCAAGATTTGCAAGCGTAACTCGTGCAATCCCAAAGTCTGTTAATAAATTGAACAGAAGAATTAGTTAAATGAGTAATAGTAAATGAGTTAAGTAAATATTTATCTAAAAGTATTACACAAATATTTATGCTCTAAACTTAATTAGACACATATTCATTATTGTTTTCTTTAAATAATCAAACGTTTTTTTTTGTCTCTAATAATTCGAAACCTTGAAAGTAACTCATGTTGTCCGTATAGTTAAGTTGTTGGCACACAATTCGACACACGACTGTAAATATTTGCCTTTTTTGTGTAGAAGCTGCAAAATTATTTGCTTATATTTATTTATACTACACAAATATTAATGTTTGGGATTTTCCCAATTCATAAATTATGAAATTTTATGTAATAGCCAATGAGTCAAACTCGGGAGTTTCTTTCGCCGTTTTTTCATCTCCTCGGTGTTAGAGCACCTTTTCGAAACGGCAGTAGAAGAAAAAAATGACGTGCATGAGTGTATTAGCAGAATAGATAAATATTAAATGATTTGGAATTTAGTATTTGGATCTGAATTTTAATCGTCTTAGTCTAACGAATATATGTATATTATAATTTATAAAATATTATTGGAGGTTATTTGCTGGGAATGAGGGGTTTTTGCCACTTAACAGTTAAACCGTTACAAAGCAGTTTGTGGTAGTCTGTTCTTGAAAAGTATTTAAAGATACTTTTTGTTCTAGACTATTCTGTCTACGACCCGATTCAATAGCAAAATAATTCCTTACAAGTTTTTGAGACCCTGGCTTGGTAAAGGATTGCTTACAAGCAATGGTAAGTTACAATTATTTTTGTCGTGATAAATTAATAACTATTTATTAATATTATTTCTTCTTGCTGGGTAATGTGTTTATGATGTCCCTGTTCTTACCTATGTAGTTAGAGACTGGTGACCGCGTATAAGTGTCCTTTACGTGTTTACAGTGTGTTACTATAAAAACATTAAGAAATTTGCACTCTCTGTACTAAGTAACTGATTAAAATTTAACGTAAAAAAATCAAGAGGTAATTCTTCTAATTTTTTGGTACGGCTTAATTATTTTAGGTTTCTGGAATATAAACATCAAGGAGGTGATTAGAAATATACATATAATAAATTTTAATTTTAATTTGGATGTAAGGGGTTCCATCAAACATTGAATACATATCGACCATCGTTACTCGTGCTGCGATCTGCTGAACAACAGACGAGGCAATGGTGACCAGAGGCTCATTTTGAAGGTCGCTGAATTCTATACCAACTATATTAAACTCAACAGTACTGATGCTAGGCGGTTCACATTCTACAACCTAACACAATGTTTTTCACGATACAGTTTTTCGGAGAATCAATGAGCGGATTCTTAAGCTCCTCGTTAGCCGATATTCTGTCTGTACTTTACATACATTACTTTGATATTACCACCATTGATCACCACTCACTGTCAGATGGCCTATAGAGTTATTTGTTGACTAAATATTTTCAAACTTTTAATATTGATGTACACTGTTTAGAAGCTTTTAAAAATTATTACATTATATAGTAAGTCGGTGCAGTAAGTTTTTTTTTGATCAATTATTTTGATGTTTAGTATTATTTTAAAAATATTAAAAGTGAATTAAGAGATTGGATCAAAATTCAGGAATGTAATCGTATTTACAGGAGGCAAATGGCAACGGCGCCGGAAAATGTTGACACCAGCTTTCCACTTCACCATCCTGAAAAAGTATACTCGGAATTTCACAGAACACGCTGAGGAACTCCTTAAAACGATAGAGGGAGAGGTTGGCAAGGATAAAATTGATTTACTTCCCTTGATTACTCGAACGACGCTACATATAATAACTGGTAGGCTGGCCTTAATGAATATGTAGCACCTTATATATATATTTTCAGTTATGTCTATTCCCAACGTAAACGTATCATTCTTGCTTCGAGAAGACTTATCGCGCAGTCTAATGTCATTTGCTCACAAAATATCGGATGTGTCTTATACGTATAATCTTTCTGTGCTTCATCAGATTTTAGGAAATATGCAGCATTTTTTTTTAATAATTATAACAATAATACATAATAAAAGCACTTTACGATCGCATCTACCAAATCGTATAAACTTCTTGCTTAATAATCAAACAAATCAACAATCTACCTTTCTGCTTCTTCTACCAGATTTCTATTTGAATTCAGTTTTTCTCAAGAACGAAGACATTTCATAAGCTCCAAAGCGTAATAAATAATAAAGCTAATCGAAACAGTACAAGTATATATAATTGTATTTTATTTTAGTTACTAAATACTAGTAAACAATGTGTAATAAGTTGCTCATTGGTCCCACACTATGATTTCCTGTCTTGTGGAATGACCAATGCTTGGTTGAGTATGCAGACTGGTGCCCATATTTTTTTCTTTTTCCATGACGCTAGTAATTTTATTTTCAGATAATTTTACGTTACATGAAGTGTTTGTAAGTTTTATAATACCACTTCATAAATCATCAACAAATCTACGATTTTAAATTGTTTCAATATTTCTTACATAAATATGAAAGTTCATGAGTTATTTGAGCACTCGACGGAATTACAGTTTAATGTTCCAATGAAGCTTATTTTTTTATATTCTTACTTAAATATTGTAAGCTATTTTTATAATTACAAAGAAGTGATTGACGAGAAAAAAGCAACGAAATCAAGTACTAGGTACAATATTTTGAGCCCCTAGAACCAAATAATTAAATCCAAAAAATCGGAAATAGGTCAATTCCATTTAAGTTAGTAACAGATGGATTGTTCAGCCTGAATTAATCAGATCCAATTTTATTTGGATATCTTCAAATAAAACGAGTGTTTGTAGATGTGATTTTGGGATATATGCGATCGCAGCAATAAAACACCTCAACAAATATGTATTCGATGCAAATGTTGATATTTTGTGATGCCGACAAATATACTACTATGTATCTTTGATATCCAATAAGCTTATCTAATAAACAAAGAGTAAAATCATAATTAAAACTTTTAAAAGATCGGAAATTCTTTTTGGTGTCTCTTTGTTTCGAATTTCGTTCGATTTGTTGCAGTCTTTTAGTTAAAGATCTGTCAGGTAAAGATAAGATACTAAAATAAATAATCATAAAGCGGTCTTGTTCTAGAAACGGCGATGGGAATATCAATGGGGAAAGGAAAAGCATCGGTAATGAAAAAATACTTTAACGCGGTGTATATAGTAGGGGAATGCGTTGTTAAGAGACTATGCAGGATCTGGTATTACTTTGATCCCATATATAATATAAGCGAACTAGCAAAATCTGAAAACAATGCTTTGGAAGACCTTCACAAATTTACTGATCAAGTGATACGAGAGAGAAAGTCTTACGTAGAGAATAATAATGTTATAGAATTTACTGAAGATAGCAATGTTTATGGCAAAAAGGGCCGACTAGCAATGTTGGACTTGCTTCTAGAAAATGAAAAGGATAACTTGATTGATATGCGTGGCATCAGGGAAGAAGTCGATACGTTCATGTTTGAAGTAAGTTAATTTAACCAATAATACACATATTCTGAAGGCAGTAAGTAATATGTCAATGTTATATAATGGCATTCAAAAGCAAAATCATTTAGGTATTTTGATAATTTGTAGTATTTTTTGCTTCTATTACCGTTTCGAAAATCTTGAAGGAATTGAAAATTTCAAGAGAAGGGATAATAATTACAGAGAAATTGTCAAACCCGGAAAAACCTTTGCGACGGTATTATTTTCCTTGTAACTGATGTATTCGTCTACTTTGTAATATCCTTTCTCTACTAAACCTGTTTACACATGGACTGCTTATGATGAAATAATTAAATAGAAACTGTTAGGTATTTAATAAAAAGCTACAAGCTATATTTATTTTTGTTAGTTACTTGGCTCATTGAAAGACGACAAACTTAATTTAAAAATAAAACCACTTATACCTCTTTATATATTTCATACCATGTCTTAGAGTCCAAATCATCATACTAAAATTTCGTTAAAAAGCCTGATATACTAACTTTTTTTTATTCCAGGGTCATGATACAACTGGCATGGCGCTCTGTTTTATGATAATGAGGATTGCAAATGAACCAAAAATACAGGTATATTAACTTCTAACATCTACGACCTAATACTCTAAAGCAACTTTGGCAATCGGTCTGAATCGTGCAGTCTTTTTGTGCTGTATGGTGCATACAAGTGTATCCTATATTAGATTTTTCCTATTCAACAATTATGTTCATGATTATTTTGCCTGTGTTGTGTATATTTGCTGTGGTCTATTTGAACCATTCAATCCTGTCATTCACCACTTCATCACTTATTAGTCAAAACGAGAAAGGTACAACACATGTCACTCATTATATATGTCACTCATCGACTGCTAGAAAGTAGTATCATGTTATCTATGTATCTAGATAAATAAAGACCTTTTATAGTCCACTGCTGAACATAGGCATTCAGTAATTAGTTTAACGTTTATTATTATCTTATTTTAAGGATAATATTTACAACGAAATACAGACGATATTTGGTAACTCCGAACGGTCTCCAACGATGGAGGACTTCAATGATATGAAATATCTGGAATGTTGCATCAAGGAGTCTTTACGTCTCTACCCTAGTGTACCTCTCATAGCAAGGCACACATATGAAGAAACTGTATTAAGTAAGTTCAGTAGGTATTCCTTTCGTAACGTGCACGATTTAATCTAAGAGATTGAAGAAAATAGTTTCAATAACTGGCTCAAGTGTACGTCAGTTACGAGTGTTCCAATATTATCTATAAAAATATTGTTAAAAACGTCATTCAAAAATTATATTCTACTGGGTAAGAATCAGAATTATAACTGTACTTTCCTTGTACGCTCTTGAGCGTACTCTACCGAAAGGCTCCAGTGAAAATTGTTGCCCAAAGAAACAACAATAGAATCAGATAGTTAATTGGCACTATAATTCTGCAACCAAACACATGGAAAACATATCTTGATTAATTTTAGGACGGCGGTATCTAGCCTGCCAAGAATCGATGAAGCTCTATTAACTCCAAAATGTGGATTTAACTTACCTGCGAAACTGTATGTTACAACAAAGTGATCGACGGTCAAGGTAGACGTGGAAACAGAGTTGGAGACAGTAGATATTGTAGATGTATTCTTTTACAGGTGGATATACCGTTCCTGCAAACACTGGAATTCAGATCCACATATATGATATACATCATCGGGCAGACATCTACCCGGAGCCTGAGAAGTTTATTCCAGAGAGGTTCCTTCCAGAAAATAACCTGAAACGACATCCTTATGCGTACATACCCTTCAGTGCGGGACCTAGGAACTGCATAGGTTACTAGTCTAAATATTAGTCTTTAGGGCCTAGTTTCACGGAGAATATAAGGGAAATTTAGAATTCATACCACGCACAAAATTCATCTTTCTGGAAGATAAGAAGAATTTGGAAATATTTCCAAATTATGGTATAAAAGCATATCAAAATCAATTATTTTTAATTATTTTTACGTCTATATTGTCTTAAATTTTTTGTACATTAAAACAATTACTACTTCATAATTACGAGAAAAGATTCAGAATAGAAGTAAAATCCACCAAAATGTTTACTTAGAAAGTTTTTTGTAGCAGACATATAAAAGTTGTGTAGATTTTGGTAGATCAAACTTTTGATTTCTTCTTTTACTATTACTGGGTCTTCGTATTGGATTATTTTAAATTCAATTACCCGAAGCTGCACTTTCCAGCAATTGAATGTTGACTAAAATTTACCAAAAATGTTAATGTCTAAACTGATAACCCGCAATTGCTTCGTTTCCAACAGGTATACTTTTCGGTTACAATCAACACCTGGACCTTAAACAAATGTGTTAACCCCATTTTATTGTTTTTGGTACAACCGACCCTTAAAGTTATTCTGGTTCAGTTGCAATAGCTGCAGAACATCTGTTAAATTATGTTTATTATTCTCATAACAGTATGGCCATAATAACTTTCATTTTCTATTCCGCGACAATCAATGTATCTTTGAAATCTTAAGTGGTTTCTGCGTGTTACGAGTGCTATTACATTCATAAACACAGACAAAAATAAATGATAGATGGCTCTATAACGAATTCTATTTAAAGAATTCTGTCGGTCACACGTCACTTGTTAATTTTTCGACAGTATTGTAATTGTAAGTTATTTATTTTCAGGTCAAAAGTTCGCTATGTTGGAAATGAAGACCATAGTCTCAGGGTTATTGCGGAGGTATAGGCTGGAGCCGGTCACTAAGCCAGAAGACATCGTTTTTACCTCCGACCTTGTCTTGCGACCTAACCATCCTTTATACGTACGCTTCTGTGAAAGACGGTGAATTTTGTGATAGGTTAAGACAAATGTTAAAGAACTTTGAAAGTGTCTGCTTGGTTATATCGTAGACAGTATATTTATTTATTGCGACGAATACTCACAATTCGTATATTTAATGGAGATAAGTATCGTATGTTTAATGGATGGATGTGTCTTGACACGATTATTCTCTGACTTTCTACCGTTAAGACCACGTTTACGCTGAACGTATTCGTATGTGAAATTTAAAGGTGGATCAAAATAAATGTAACCATTTAGAATGTAAATTTGAAAAAGTATGTGATTGTTAGTAATTATAAGACTGAAACATATTACTATTATTTTATTCAAACTGATATCCGTATTCGCTCTAACTGCTCGTATATTATCAACGCTATAAGTCCGGAATGTCGTATCGAACAAAAAACAGTAGAAACAAGATACCTACCACAAACTATTTCATGTTTTTTATTAACTGACTTCAAAAAAATAAAAGGTCTTATGATCGTCTGTATGTATTTTTTTTTATATATATAAAATAAATTAATGTTTGACAACAATCCCACCTAGTTGGTGATGAAGCTTAAAATGTTCAACGCACTAACTTATAAAAGTCTATTCACTCTCGTCTTAGAGTCTCCTACATATGTACATAACTTCTTTACGAATTTATTTTGATAATTCTTTCTTTTCTATATAATAATGTATGGCTCGGAGTTTGTTCGCTATAAACATGGTGAATATCTGACGATGGGTGGTGAAGATAAAGAGTGGAACTCCTAAACGGAGTGGAATAGTTGAGATGTATTCAAAGACGATTGTTGTCGATAACATTAACATCATCTGGGAATTATCATCTCATGATGATAAACTGATGTCGATAGAAACAATATTCCTTAAAGATTATGGCTTACTAGTGTCTTAGGCAGACATGACGCTTAAAATCAGGTACGCAATCGGCACGTCCTGTTACATACGCATACATAGCGCAGCCGGCTACGCTGGTTATGTGGGAATTGATATAAACATAGGAGCCTACCCACTAAACACCACCTGAGATTGACTTTTGCCCTGCGGCCTCTGTTTTGTATAGATATAAATTTATTTCGCGTATCTAAAAATGGCTGTAATGGTTGTAATTTTTTTTTATTTAGATTAGGTTTTGGTTTTTAAGTTTACCTATAAAGTTGTTTCCTAAAAACGTCATTTTACATGGTTTTTTTTTTTAAAACATGTATTAGAGAAAGCGCCATCTCGTAAACTTTTATGGTATTTGCGTTATTTCCAACGGATGACTGGTACCTCAGCATTTTACGAGATGGCGCTATATGACATTACCCAAACACGTTCAAATAATTTAATTTAATGGTTTGCACTTAACAAAAAATATGTACTCCGATTAAATGCGATTTTACTTAAAAAAAACTACTGAGCAGCGGTGTCGCGGATCTATTAAGAGTTGTGAAAAAATAGTTATTCACCTAATATGGTTGTTTTACTTTCAAGGGTTATTTAAAACTCGTTAGTAACACACCAGCACAGAGTACATAGAATATACTGTTCACACCAGAGACACACCACAAATAGGCAATATTAATTAATCTCAAAGATGTAGAAGCCACAATAATTTCATAATATAAATGTTGATATGCAAATTGTTATTGTAGCTTGTCGTAAGATTTAGGTCAAAAATTTGCTGTTGGATTTAATAACTATAGTTTCGTTTTCTGAAAAGATAACAGCGACCTATGTAATAAATCACAAATGCTACATTGAAATTTTGAATTGTGTGATGCGTTTTGAAATATAATGATAAAAGCGTTTTATTATCATAAACCATATAAAATTGACATCAAACGGTCCATTGACAGAATTTAGTTCGGCACATAAAAGATATTTTGTTTCCACTCACTAAAATAGTTTCCATAGATGATACATTATAAAAAAGTAACTCCTATGTCGCTATTTTGGTTCATGTATCATAAATTTTGGTTCAATTATTTACAATGGACATATGTGACGATGACAAAGCAAATATTGTTAAAAAATGTGTAAGTAACGTATTACCTTAAATTATTTCTCAGGTATAATCTTTATGCTCAAATTTACGGAAAATAAAGAAATATATACAATTTGGGACTTTAAGATCTTTGAGAACTTGTCATTTCGTCCAAGGGAATTTAGATCATAAAGCAACATCTACCGTAGCTGCCTATTTTTGTACTCTATAACGACATTAATTTAGACAAGTTGGCAGCACCGCATGTTGATATAGTCTGGATGTCATAATCATGTCATGTATACCAGAATTGAATTCCTTTGAATTTGTCGATCCCACATAACATTGTAATTTGAAGTATGTTTTTGTAGATGTTCGTTACATATTTATGACTGGATAGTAATAACAATTTGGTATTAGTATATCTTCATACCGTCTTGGCAAACTGCAAATATGATTGAAAGTGATAATAAAACGATATGGTGTGGAAACTTATCTGAGCAAGTAACAGAAGAGTTACTGTACGAGTTATTTTTACAGGTCTGTATTGTCTCAAGTGTTTGAAAATAGTTTTATGTAGGAATTACAAGAAATTAATTATTAATCAGAGCAATTTTTTATTAGAATTGTGACATTTTGTTCATTGTTCGTAAATATATAGATTAGATTAATAAACATGTAGTATGGATATATTACAAGGAAAATACAGTAAGTAAATTCATTAGCTATCCGATGGTAAATATTTTAACTTGTGGCAAACTAATTTTTTTAAGAAATTCAAATTCAATTCACCAAGTTGAAATAATATAAGCACCAGATAGTTTTATATCAAGCTATATAATACAATTTAAAAGTCTTACATTCCTTGTGGTCTTCTTCAGCATGACACCATATTATATTTATTATTTGAGAGATAAAGTTCAGACATTTGTTTGTGTTTTAAAAGGAAGGTAGTTTGTCTGTAGTAAGACTTAGCAGATGGAACATATAGTGTAGCAGCTGCCCTGGTGAATATTGGTATACAAAACATGTTTTTACTTAATAGTTCAGGAGAATATATTACTTTGTCACATTAAAAATAAATGCCATGTCAACTCCTTGTGTAACTTATTCTTAGGATAAGACTAGTTATTCATTAATGCATTATTTTGCAGGCTGGACCATTAGAAAGAGTCCGAATAGCAAAAGATAGAAATGGGCGGTCAAAAAATTTTGCATTTATTACATACAGTCATGAGGTATCAGTGCCATATGCCATGAATCTGTTAAGAGGCACAACCTTATATAACAGAAAAATTTCAATGCAATTCAGGGGTCAATTGGCATTATTACCATCTCCTATAAGATTTTTTGGACCAGATCCAAATGTAGATATTCCAAATCTGTCGCCTATTGTTCAACAATTCGCTAATGTGTCAGAGACCATGCATGAAAAGTTGCAGCATAGTGAAGTGCCAAGGCAGAGAGAATCAGATGATAGATTAGTTATGGCTAGTTTACAAGGCAACTGGACGCACAGACATCATCCCTACAGAGCAAAAGAACAAATGCATAATAGAGATAATTACAGAAATCGGGATCATGATAAATCTCGAAACAGAGAAGGCAATTGGCGCGACAGACGTTACAACAAAAAATCTCACTATCACAGGAGGGACTGATGGTGTGTTCCAAAAAAAAAATTTAATCGCAGGAGTGCAATAGAAAACTTTTGAAACTTTGACAACTGTAATTATGTATGTAATTATAATGTAGGGGTTAATTTTTTAATCCTCTGAATGATATTACCTACAAGTGTAAGTAAATTTTAGTAAATAAATGGCTTTTATTTATGCTATCTCAAAGCATTTGCTGTTGGTTTTTATAAACAAACTCAAATATGTTTAGGTCTCCGGGACTAAAAATAGCAATTCATTTAGAAACTTACAGAACTCCAAGAGCTCATTATACTGAAACAAAGTTGCTTAAAGCATTTTGTGTTCTGAAAAAGTTAACAGAGGTAGTATTATTTCTAAGCAAAAAATACAGACTCTACTTTATTAACTGAAATGTATGACAAATATTTAGATTTTGTGGGGTGGAGGGGATAATTTTTAATAGATTCAGTATTACAACACTGAGGAGAGCCCTAAATTCGAATCTCTATAATTTTAGTTTTTATAGTAAGTAGCAGCCAGCAAATCATTGGATGGACCACACAATGGTAACTTGTTACTACCACCTGCATCATTATGAATATCACCAAAATGTTACCGGTTTAGCAGGACATACCCAACTTATTTGGACATCCTGATTTAGAATATAAAAAAGTAGTTCTAAAAATTTAAACAAGTAATATCAGAAGCAAAATTTTATTATCAAAACCTGTAACATTATTGCTGTTCATTCAATACTGTAGCCATTTCATTTGCAAATCCCGTAAATTCCTCCTGAAAATGCATTTTTATGAAATAAATAATTAATAAGGATCACTTACATTTTGAATAAGCAAAAATATACACAATGTCATAGATGAGCTACAATGTTATAAACAAATACCCTATGATATATTTTTAAATTTTATTGTCAGTTTATTGAAAATTAAATAGATGAACTTGTATAAGGAAGCCTTTACCAATTTGTTACTATATTTGTAGAGGACATAGCCAACTATTTCATAGATGAAAGCAACGGACACAGCATAGAATATAAATGATATAATTTTTTCATCCATGTCCAATATGTCAGAGTTGATGATTTTGTATATGAGATATGTTCCAACCACACCTCGCAGCATTAAGAAAGTTATCAAATATAAAATCTCCACTGTGTAAAATATTATGGTCTTGTTATATCCACTGTCACGGAGAAACCTGTAAATAAAATCATAATGTTCGAAAGTCAAGAGATATTATTGCTTAGCCAGTATCTTGGACTTCCAAAAGTTAGATCAATGATTTGTTCACTTTATGAAATATGCAAATTCACACATTATGTATTACATTCATAATATTATTAATTACCCAAACATACCTTTGCGCTAAAACAACATAATAATAATATTTATACTATAATGTCGTAATAGAAATGGTCTTCTGGTTCTAAAGCCAATAGCAGTGATTTTAAATGCATCCTGGGAGTTTGTGTTTGCATCAGCCATTACAAGTTAAAAATACTTAAAACTGTCACAATGAGAGGTGTAGGTACAGTCCTCCAAGTTGGCCAAGCGCAGATTTCTCATATCTTTGAGACCATTAAAGATAGCTCATGGGTATGCACCAAAGCAAATTAAACAATGTACCTAAACGGTAAAAGATTTTTCACAAAGGTGTAGAGGTTCCAATAGTTACCTTCTGCATATACACAAACACAAATTTCGCACTCTCTCTTTATAATATTAGTATACATTTCTAACATTGCCTATTAATGTTAAAGGTGCGAACATGGTTCGGATCCGGGACCACCGTGCGGGAGTCTAATGTTTATATCATTAGACAGACACCGCTGCTATTACCTGCTAAGTAATTTAAAATTATAATTATTTTCTGTTTATTGACATTGTAACATACATTTACATGTTTGACGTTCATCGATATAAAATGTTTATAATCAAATTAATAGTACTATTTTTAGTGATCATATGGAATTTCCACATAAAAACTTAATGCAATTTCAAAAAAAAAACGACAAAGTAAAGAATTTTAATGAATATATGAATTTACAATGAAATAGCTACCGGCTAAACAGACATGTCGATTTAAAAGATATTGATCTGACACAGATCTATTTTGGTTGGCTGTCCCATCTGCTTTATTAATAGTGACAGTCGAACAAAAAATATATGTGTTACGTGATGGTAAATAGTCACCAAAGCCCATGTACGATCGCATGACTAGGGACAACACGAATTTTGGACCAACAAACCAGAGTTAAGGAAACCGCTTGTTAGAAAATTTCACGTTCGACTCTAAAACGAGAACACTAGCTAGCCACGTTGATAAGGAACCCTACAACCATGCACAAGTACCGTTCGCATTGAACTGAGTGTTACAAAACCCAGCTACCAACGATAAAGTCCTGACGACGTAGCGTCGTTCGTTCGGTAGGATGCATATTGGTGCATTAGTTCTCCACGCGCTTCGACAAAATTAGAAGATTTATGACAGTTATTGACGCTAAGTACCACATATGTAATATTGGAATGATTGTTAAAAATAATCAGAAATTTGATTTGGAATCGGAAGAGTAGCTCTGCAAAAAAAATTTAAGTGGACAGTAAAAAATAAGAAGAGGTGGAGCAAAAACAATTTTATAACATAATAGAAAGAGATATTCGATTTCCTTTCAAAATTCTTTGCATAAAATGATACACACCAACCACGCTGCAAATACACCTACTGTCATAATATTTACCAATTTGAACTGTTACATAACACTGCCTACATACTTTCTAGACTCTTAAAGACTTTTTCTAACACCAAAAGGTGACAGACCGCAGCAAATTCCTTCATAGATGATATTGCTAATTTATAAAACTTACTGATATAGTTACAAGTTGATAAAAACATGTGACGAACCATCTAATTTGCAGCAGAGGATTAGTAACTTCCAACAGAGCGAGGGTACAGGCGAAGGTGCATCCAGTGTACTCCTTGTCCATGTAAATGTTGATCGCAATGAGTGCGCTGGCATGATGGCAGAGCATCACGTGGCTGTTTGTCCAGTACATCAAGCACCAGAGGAGGTCTAACGCGAAGTAGCCCCACGACCATACCATGAGCGCATATTGCCTCATTGTGACTTTCACTGAAATATTTAATTTTTACGGTACCAGGAGTATTTTGAGCTGCTGTCGATGATTCCTCGAATTTTTTATGGTTGGAGCAAATATTCATGGAGACCAGGTGGACGCTACAATATTCATCTATAACCTTAAATCGAATGGTACGGTTACATTCCTACATGTAATGTTAATTCTGAGGTTAGAGATAAAGCACCTCGTTTACGTGGATACACCAGACATAGGCGATGGGGGCTTAAGGCTTAAGGTGGCCGGATTTGTGCACACGCTTAAATCAATTTTTATTTCACTTCTAACTAGATAGGATTTATTTTGATGTAGCATATATAAAATAACTATGTAATGTATGTTTAGGTTCACCGAGGATAACATGTCCGAAAAGTCTTTCTCGACTGTGAATTGAACATGAAACCTTAAACTCGGCAGGACCAAACCGGGTGATAGAATTATCAAAATTTTGTGACAGATAAATATTTAATCAAATGCTATTGCGAGAGACTAATCTCGCCTTACTTGGTTAAGCGTATTTTGTAACTTACTGGAGAGTTGACATTTAGTAAGATTGAGCACCGGGCACTGGGCCATGCCGACCACGCTGGCCACGCTACCGTGTAGCAGCGTCACCGCGCGCGAACACCACTCCGGGCTCCGGGCCGTACTCACGGCACACCATAGGTACAACGCACTCCAGAACAGGAACGACACTAGCTTCACCAAACTCGCGAGAGACAATTCCGGTATTACTTCCATTCAAAACATTATTTACGATATGATAGACATTTTTATATCGCTTGTTTTGAATACAAAACTTATTTCGATGGTTTGATCATTGTTTAAATATTATGTTGATGCAAAGCTTGACAGTCTTGATATACTTATGATATAACAAGGTTAACTGTCATCGATTTATCAAGGTTTTATTCTATGTATTTCGTAATTGTCATTGACCTTTTAGGCTAGCAACATCTCATGCGCCTAATTCCGGAGAAATCGACTGGTGGACACCTCAAAATATCCAGCCAGATACGGTAACGTACTCTCATAACAAGCTATCGTCCTAGGTACGCAAATTATTCCCATATAAAGATTAGTGCACTTAACTGAACAGACGTGAAAATATCCGTCATCCTTAAATTGTTAGAACACACTGTGAAGTAGTTGCCTTTACATACTTTAATAATTATCTTTTTCTTCGCTGTTCATTACGCAACTTATATCTTTATTTGTTTTGTATATTCTAATAGGTATATTAATGAACCCATTTGCAGGCCAGATTTGGCATTAGAACAAAGTGGAAGTTAAGGCCTATTCGTGTTGTGAAAAAAGACCGTAATTAATCGTAATTAATAGGAATTAAAATGCAAATAAACTCAAATACTGAGAATTTTATTATAAACTGTCCATAGACAGTCAAGCTTCAACTCAGACATTTAGTTCATGTATTTAATACGCTTATGACCATCATTATATTGCGTCTTCTATTTCAATAAGCTACATTATAATTGGAAACTAACGAAGAAACTCCTTCATACATTTTTTTAAAACTAAAAACGAATTACAGAATTATTTTCTGTGACAAATCTTTCGTTATATTAAGCGCTGTTAATTTCCATGCTTAGCTATAGCTCATTATAATTATATTCGTCCACAGTGTAATACCCATATCCTTTAATCTCTGATTCCACGTGAATAAATTTATCCTATTAAAAAAACAATACTAATTGTAAGAGGTTGAAATCGTCTAAAGATTTTTTTAAATTTAGAATCGCTTTAATTTATTAAATACCAATAAAAAGTTCCAAATCTTCTTTAACATTGGTCTACTTTCCTCCTCACGGAGCATAACAATTATGTTTAATTCTAACAATAATTTTGTAACATTTATTTTTAAAACATATAGATATTTATTACAAAATCTTCAAGTATTTCCTTGCATACATATAATTATAGATAGGTAAGTAGATATTTTTTTCTGTTATGCTATTTTACATCGCTGATAAAAAAAAATTGCTTACATACATTGTGTGTGTGTCATACAATTTTTTTCAAATTGGTACAGTTGAAATTTCAATGTAGATAGGGAGACTGTTATCAATATGGACGTGAAAACATATTATTTTTTATAAAACACTATTTTAAGGGGGCAATTTAAAAATTTGACTACCAGGCTGCAGCTATTAAAAAAATTAATGTTTCTAATTCATAAAACTAAGGAAATACATTTCATTAAAAAATTCTGGTGTTATTTCTAAATATAAAGAGTAGGTTTTCTGAAACGGCGTGAGGACACGTTACTAGTAATTCATTAATTAAGACGATTAGTTACCTGGTTGAAAAATGTGATCAGTTTGTACCTATTTATAATAATAACCAGACGGAATACAAATAAATTAGGAGAATAAGTTCTATTTCAACCCTAGCCAGGTACCTACTTACCTAACTCAAAGTATTTACAAAAATATCTAGCGCGGTTACTCAGTCACAAGTGTTTGGTAGATTTTAAAGTTTTCAACAAGTAAGTGAATATGTATGAACATATTCAAGATTTATTTTCATTGATAATTCATTCACAAAAAATACTCGTAAGTAACTTTGAATAAAATCACATTATATATGCTTAATATTCGTGGTAATATTACTGCTATTAGGGATATGCTCCATCACATACTTTCACAAAAATATGCAGGTTGATGTACCTACTCGTAAGGTTATTGTTTTGTTTGAGCGGCTTGATTTAATATTTTTCACTTAGATCCAAACCATACACTTTAAAGTTTAAGTTGAAGTATCTACAATTATTTAAAACTTAAGCATTGACATCATTACCGACATCTGAGTTTATCTACAAATTTTTCAATAGCGCGGTACCGACTCGGAGGCATTGCATCTTTCAGTAGTTGTTTGAACCGCGAATCCTCGGCGAGCGTCAGGCATAGATGACGCGCGTGCACCCGTGTCTCTGCATTCGCGTCGCCCAAGAGCTCACCCGCCGCTCGCAGAATCATCGTTCGGGGTTCACACGGTAGATCGAGCACGCGAGAGGCTCCGTTGTGTCTGACGAGACGCGTTAGGGCCTGTGTAGCAGACGCGCGCACGAGTCCTGCTCGGTGCGCCGCCCCTCGTCTCGCTAGAGCTACGGCCGCCCGCGCGCACCCTCCCCCGCAGGCAACCCTACCCAACGCACTCGCAGCGTCTGCGCGCAGAAACCTGTTCACATCAGCACACCTATCTAACAAAGCTCCCGCCGCCTCTTCCAGCTCCGTGTCCAACGTGCGGCCTCGGTGCTCGAACAGCGCGCCGAGGGTTGAACACGCGGCGCGCGCGACTCTCGACCTTAACGATCGCACGTGTGCCGCAACAGAGCGCGTCGCCGCTCGCCAGCTGACTGCCGGTGCACGAGCCCCTTCGTCAACCGCTAGACGTTCCATTTCTGTCAATCCATTCACTATTACCTCCCAGTCTTCATGTCTCGCTGGAACCATACACTCAGCTAGCGCTGTTCGCACATCTCTTTCCTCAATATGTCGCACGATGACATTTTCGATAACTTTAGGAGACACGTTACTGCTTCTTATAGAATCTGGTGTGTGACTCCTACTTTTATCTGCTCTAATTAAACTCGCTGACTTTTCACTTTGCAAATCTGATTTCTCCGGTTCAATATTTGATGAATTTTGTAATTGATCGTCTACTTTATCAGGGGTTTTTGTTGAGTGTTTTTCGGGTTCTAAATTGATTAGGGAGGTAGATAAAGACTTTTCAGAATAATCTTCTACGTTAATAGATGGTGTGCGGGGTGGTTGGGGTTCTTCCTCCTCGTCATTTGGTATTTCGGCTTCCGAAACTCCATCGACAGTAAAGAACTCTGCCTCTGAATTCTCCTTAAGCCCTTCAGGAGATTGATCACCTTTGCCTTCATTAGCATCTTCAATGTTTGCGGCAGGACTTGAGTCTCTGCAAAAATAAGATTAATTTAAAGCCGAAAGAGCCGTAGCGAATCAGGAACAGTGTTTAACGCACCTGGTGGTGAAAAGGTACAACAGTCCATATTAGATATATATGTATATAAAATCTTGCTACCTAAATTACCATTAATACCTATTCCAAGTCGATCACAAATGCATTGCTAACTTTACATCGCCCTTGTCAATCAACGGTTATGTTGAATTTCAAAAGACTCAACATAGTAATATGTGTTGAACGTGGAGGAGAGAATGGAGACGATAATTACCGTGTGCACAGTGGGAGGTCAGCTACGAGGTCTGGCGCGGGTTGAACGACAGCGCGCCCGCAACAACATAGCCTTTGCATGGCCGCCACTTCACGCGGCGCCTTCGCGACTGACGTTTTCCCCTATCCTATTCTATCCACACCCACCTGGCCCCAATCAATTGTCCCGCCCGGCGTTCGGCCATTGATGAACCAATCCGCACCGCATAAATGTAAAAACGTTTCTGACATTACCGCCGACATCACAACCCGACCGATAGCGGTTCAGTGACTAACCATCAATCAAAGGATGACAAACAATATCATCGTAATAAGCCCGTAGGTTGAAATCGATAAGTTTCATACCTATTTCTTCGCAAGTATGTAATATATGTACGCATTTTAAACGAGCTTTACCTTGGTGTATGTTAAATATTTAAGCTCGGATTTGAGACCTATTACCTAGCGTTTACCGATCGTGAAGTGGAACGATCTGACGATAATGTAAATAGGTCGTGTACATGAACACCTTGAATGGGCGTCTAGTAATAATTTCAGTTTCAAAATGTAGGTTACCGGCAGCACGCTATTATTCCTTGGTCACTCGGCGACTCGCGTCGAACGACACTTTACGTAAACTTCATTTAAGTAAAAATTCGCGGGTAGGAAGGTACAATGATTATCGGAAGGTGTCAATTTTGCAATGATTTGATTATTACTTATAATGTGAACAAGCGTAAATTAGCAACTAAATATTTTGTCGCCCCAATGACCTGTTTAACAACGAAATACACGCGTTTGGCGCCAAGTTCCAGTGATGTGTGACCCAGAAGCCAGTCTTATATCTATATCTATCATTATTCGTTGCTACGAGACGACATTGTATTCAAACAATCACCTCTACGAATTTTACCATGCTTAGGTCTTGGAATATGCGTCTAACAAGCCCGTATTTTTTAATTGATTGTAGAGGAGAATAATTTTCTTAGAAGTAGTTTTATATTTAATATGACCTTTCGGTGTGTTTAGTAATTCAATGCGTCACACTTGTGCCTATAAAATATCGATTAAAGGGCTAACTTAGGTCGCTGAATGGGGTGGCTGACTCGATGAATGTGTAATTGGCATTGTAAATGTAGCTTTACATGATAAACATCAGCAAACATGGTATTCTGATTATTTTTTCTGACGGTACAAAACACACAATAATTAGGTAGGTAAATTTGAATCATGTATAATTATGTAATATGTGTATCAGAATCCATCCTGTATCTTTAAGGTGAACTTTTCTAGAATGCTTTCTAGTAGTAATTTCGTTAATAGTACACGTAGTCATTGTCTTAAAAATATAAATTAAAAAAGACAACAGAGGTGTAATAAACTGCATATTTTGTCGCCTGCACGATATTCGTTCCCTTGAGCAAGGTTTCATTCAGGTTCATTGAAAGTTTAAGGTTTTATTGTCCAGTTGATTGCGAAGGTCATTGCCGACAGAAAGTTATGGATAATTATGAAAATTAATATTACGTTTAGTATATATTTTAATGACCTCATACTCGTAGTGAGATTTCTTCAATTGTATTCCCACTAAATTATTCATGTATGTATATATTTTGCTTCGCATTTTTAATTCTTCTACGTTTCTAGGAAGAATGACCAAAGCGTGATTGTTTGAAATTCTGTATTCAAAGAAAGTCAAATCAGCAACTGGATTACAATTTTTACATTCTACAACAAAACATTAACATTATTTTAGAAATTATTAACCCGTTTTTTAAAGCCAGTTAGTAGGACCCATCTGTATATCCATCCATATGTAGATCCATTCAGTGATCTGATACAAAATATTGCTAGCCTTACTTACAAGTCCTAAAAATATTTCAAAAATGACCGAAGAACCAATTCTCACAATACTGTAAAATTGGGGCCTGCTCAATGAGAAAATCGGGCCGTGAATAGAATCGAGTTCGAAACGAATTCATTCTAATTTGTAGTTACACTTCACATAACAATCTCTCGACTCAACAGTGGCTTACATGAGTGGGAACTAACTTCGATTAGGGTTTTTTTAATGAGATAACAGCCGGACACGACGAGACTACCGTCCCTCCTATTGATAGACTCTGTCGCTAGACTCTGTACCACACAGTTTAATCCCGAGAGTGCTCGTAGCTCATAGTAAAAGTTTCTGAAATCCACCGTTTTTCACGTGTTTCGCAATGTCAGAGAACCGATAATAAGCGAGGCTTCGGCCGACAACCTGCTCGGCGACGCGGCGGTCATGCCTTCGGTGTTGCAGACGTGCACGAGCGACGGTTACTATGGTTACTACTATATTTTAAACTAATGTCATCGCGGAATTTAGACATTTTATCATGATACGTCGATACGTACAATACCCGCCAGCGGCAGTTTTGCCGTGACCACTAGCCACGCAACTGGGTACAAATATTGGCAATAAACAAAACGTATCGTGAGTACCCGTTATATCGTAAAAATGACGGGGATCGGTGAGTATCAGATGGCCAGACTGGTAATTTGTTGGCCGACTATAGTAAAAAAATAACATTATTTATGCAAGACATATCAGAGATACCATATTTTATGGTATATTTGTCGTTGATATAATTTATTTCTGGTATAAGTTGCTGGAGACTTTTAGTTTAAATATAATGGTACCCCCAACCTACCTTTCAGTTAGAGTGACCAACGACGGCGGTGACCCTTGCGGTTGGAAGTCTCTTCTAGGCGGTTCGATACCTTAGAGAAAACAAAACGTATTAGACAAATAACACAAATATAAATGACACTGCCATAAATATAGTTTAGTGTGAACGAGGGATGAGTGAAAGGAGGACCATTTGAAAGGTGTAAGATGTAGTGCCAGAACATATGGTACGGTAAACTCGCGCTCGCCGAGGACTCAGAAACAGGATACTGACACAATGGCACATGACTTGCTCGCCGAGGACACGGAATTAAGGAACCGACGCGATGGATGTACGACAGCAATGCATGCATTTATCAGGAATGTATGTATCAGTATGTACCAGCGATGACGAAATTCGAAAACGTCAAAAATGTATGGTGTGCCATTAGTCCTGCTTTGGTTATCATTCAATTGCTAACATAATGTATATTATATAGGCACCCATAGCTCTTTGTACGTAACTTAAATCACGTAGATTTTTTTTTCTAAATTTATTTTAACTATCAACATCGTATCGAGTTGAAAGTGTACAAGTGATAAGGTACCAATAATATATAATTATGCGAATGAGACAAATAAGTATTTTTGCTCGAATGTATTATGGTAGCGTTCTCGTGTACCATTATTTATCGATGTTTACGAGTCTGAGTTTCTTCTTGGCGCTTCTATATTTATAGAACTTACCAGGTAAAGGCGCGGAGTCTGGCAGGGGACGCAAGCGGCGGGGCCGCGGCAGCGCCACGGGCGGCGTGGAGCGCGCGCGGCGACGCGCCGGCACAGGCAGTTGGGACGCTCTAAGGAAAAAAATAATGCAAGCCCGAATTGAAATCGCATGAAATAAGTTTCCTTTCCCTATAAAATTTACATACAGGATTTCGATAAGAGTATTCCTAAAGGCTGCCGTGGTTACAAAACGAATAGGTATAGTACTTACAAGAAAATGCTTGCTATTTTGGTACTTCCATATTAGTAAGTTACAAAAATTTCTTACAAAGCTTGATATTATTTGTATTTGTAAAGGGCTAGCCAATGTATTAACTTAGATTTACCCTTTAGGGGAAATACGCTTTCAATACTATACATTACACCTACCTAGTATTCATTTGAAACAAGTAGCAGTAGTTTATTTATTGCCCCCTTTAGGGGAAAACCGAACTTTGATACCGTCGAGGAAACTTAAAACAGTAACATATATATGTATTTACTTTTATTTACATTATAAACCTTGGTTCCATTACTATAACACATAAAAAATTAATTCTGAAAAGCAAAATAAATTTAATAAATATATATTGTACAAACACAATACAAATAAAAAAACTTAAGTTTTAATAAAATCAAAATTAAAAAAATACTCGTTACATAATTTAAACAGACGGGACATTCACGCCTAGGGCAACTCATAAACTTATAAAAAGTTCATAAGTGTGTACTAATTCTTTATAGTAATGGACTATAACGTCATGCTGCTCTAAAAGCAAGTGATGTGAAGCGTTTTACTTTGTTTTTTTTTTCTCATATATAACAATAACGACTTATCTGTAACGAGGTCCGTCCCTTGTCATCGCTAGCCATACGGGGCAAATGAGATCTGATTTGGAAGTGCAGGCGACGCTGGGCTTAAACTATCATAGATTTACTAAGTTTATTCTTTTGTTTTCAATATATTGAGTTTCTATTTGTAATGAATTCGGAATACTTTGTAACAAAGACACCTATTCTGTACCTAATCGATTTTCAATTGCGCACATAATTATGCCTGTTTTCTTCTGAGTAATAAATATAAATAATATTATTTTATTCAGTCTACTATTTTATTGCTTATATATAGGTTATTATTTAGTTATTATATTATTAGTATTATGTAAAAAAATACTTACCTTGTCACAAGGCTCGGGCGAATATTCTCCAAGGGCCTATTCAGACGCTCTCGTAACTGTAAAATTATGGAAACATTAAAATATCTGTTATAATTTATTGCTTTCTTCTTTCCATTTACCTTTCAAAACAAACGAGTAGAAGTAGGGTTAATTGAATGGTCATTACCACCCATGCATATCCGTAACACAGCCAGTGAACATAGCCGTTGACTCTCCAAAAACATTTGATCGTTCATTTAAAAAAAAATTATACTTAGCCAAGATAAAAAGAAATCTACGATGTAATACTTATATTATATAATTAGGTATTCCAACACTCTGCTTGATCATTCATGGAAATATTTCTAAGCGTTTAATGTCACGCTGACCCAAAAACAAGCCATTAAACATTTTAGGACACAGGTATAATTATTAGGACAAGGCAATACGAGGTAATTCGTATTTTGACTACGAACGCCCGCAGCCAGTCGAGACCGAACTGATAACATTTATGTAAACGACCTTTCAGGGTCGGTGCGGTAATGTTTGTCCCGCCGTGCTGCTCCCGTTACCGACCTTCAGAGTGACGTGAACCTAATTTGGTTTTATCAAGACTGTAGTAATACCGGAATCATCAAAACATAGGACGTTGCTTTTATATGTAAATTACTGTTAATATACATAAACTGGTAATATCGAACTGTACAAGCCGTACAACGATCGATCGAACTGTACAAGTAGCGTAGAAGTCGTGGTCCCTGCCTGCCGAGCGAGGGTCGCGAGTTCGATTCCCGGCCGGGGCGGACATTTATGTGACAGATAAATGTTTATTCTATTAATGATTGTATGTTGCACAAGTTGTGAATACATGTGTCTATTTTCTTTCTTACTTTCTTTCTGTTCTCAGGTCATGGATGCTTGTGATGTCTAGCCACAGTGGCTCGCAACTGGGTCGAAGTCAAACTTTACGCAGTTATGTTTGGCAATGTTAATAAATAAAAGCAAGGACAAAAAAATACTGCCAGTAAATGAAAACCTATATAATTAAAATTGATTGCCGCATGAACGAACCTCCATCACTTGAGAACGGCTGTACCGAATTGGCTTATTTTTTGTCGTGTTTGAATTTGTAAGAGATAATTTTTAATTTACCGGTAACGACGAAAATTTGAACGATGTTTTTGTAATATTTAAAATGTCAGTTCTGTCGAATGACATTCATTTGAATAAATCCCTTCCCGACTATTTATCTGACTGTTCAACCGATAAGATAAAGACGTTATAAAATAAACACGCGCAGCGTGGTCGCCGGCGAACCCGAGGGCGTATCGCTAGTAGAAATTAATAAAAAAAGACCGGCGGTATTCTCGACTCGGCTTTGGTCGGCCAAGTTTGCAATGGGTCGCTCGTCGCCGCCTGACATGTGTTGGTGGTGCACCTTTAACAGGACAAATACCTTGTTGCAAAACACGTTTGCCCGCTGCGTGCCCGCTAACCTGCGCCGCACGGCCGCGAGCACGGCGGCAGGGCCCGCGGCGCGCGCCAGACACAGCGCTGCGCGCAACTGAGCGTTTTGCACTCGTTCGCTGTCACTACTACTCGACATCTGTTGACATGGAGTACATTGTTAATGACTGCATATCACTATCATCTTCACAATCTATTATTGTCCTACTGCTGACTTCTGGTCACTTTTCGCGGTAACAGAGGCTAATGTAGTCCGCCACGTCGACCAAGTGTTTGGTATTGGTAGACCTTATTCACCTTAAACGAACATTATAATAATCTCTGTGTATACAATTGTCCTCCGATGTTTTCATTAACGGAAGCGGTGATTATGAAAAATGAAAGTGTAAAGCTTACCGTTTGCAAGACTGAAGGTTCGCGCAGGAATTAAACTTGATTCATGGATGCGGGAGACTTCTTTTTCATGTTAACAGCCGACAAACGAACAGACGAGCCACCTGATGGTAAGCGGTCACCGTCGCCCATGGACATCAGCAACACTAAAGGCATCACTAATGCGTTTTCGGCCAGGAAATTAGAAGAAGGTAAGAAAGAAAGTACTAGCTCTCAAGCCCCCAGCCGACGAGTCGTTTGGTAACTGACTCAAGCAAGAGGGTGGTAGCTAGCCAGGCAGGCTTCACGGAAAGATAATAATAACAGTAATAATATTAATGACAATATAATACTGATAATATAATCCTTACGCGAAGCTCGACCACCAAGCAGGCTGGCTTCTGTCGCCTCTTACGACACCCTGCTTTGCCAGCATGGGATTGGGGACAGTATTGTAGGCCGCCCCAATACGGCTATCTGACGTTCAGATGACTTGCCTATTATTGCTTTTGATTGACTGATTGTAATGCTATCTTAATAGATGTATAATATGAATTAATACACAAAAAACATTAAATAGTACGCTGACATGTATTTGGTAGGTATTCACATGTTATAACATTGTATCACGTCGAAAGCATAAGTCAAAGTATGCGAGAAATTCAAGACTTGTCAACGTGTCTATCTAAAAGAGATTTTTTAAATTTGATTAGAGTATACGAATTTATAAATAATAGATATACTAGGCCTGGCTAGCTCAGTCGGTACAGCATGGCGCTCATAATCTCAGGGTTGTGGGTTCGAGTCCCACATTGGGCGACGGTTAAATTTGAAATCAAATATTTTTTTCGCTACATAATACCCATTCAAAAAAAAACAATAAAAATACGTTACCGCTAAAAACTTTATTTCGGAAAGGCTTGGAAGGACACATCTACGTAAAGAAATTTATGAGCGCCTGGCAGTTAACAATTATGTTACCTACATTGTTCAGTTCCCTGAGTGAGATATAACAATGTTTTAGGGTTTTTATCTCGTCAGATTAAAAATCTAAATCTGCAAAAACCGCAAGAAGCTTCACTCACCCCGATCATTTCAGGTTCGAAGATAAGATCGACTAAATGGTGCAACGCTAGCCTCTGCAGCAAAGCATGTGGCAAGGCAGCGGGCGGCGGATCGCGTGCTGCTCGCGACAGAAGCGCTGGCAACAGTTGTCGAATGCACTGCGAGCTGGCTGCACGCACCACAGCGCAGACAGCACCTTCTGCAGGCGCGCGTGCCGCTGACACCTGTTTCATAAATCTTGATATTTCTTTGACTTTTGTTCTCAATATGATTATGTAAGAAATGTTAGTAGGTAATGTAAATTTTGAAATATAAGAAGCTGCTTCCAATCTCCTCCGTCCATTATCCTACAACACCTTGTCTCTTGTTTTTAGTGCACACTATTAACCAAGCAATGACACCCGATATTTAATGTTGGAGGTTGTAGGCTCCTGAACCTTCCTTAAACTTCAACCAACACTACTCATGGATACTGGGAATTTTGCTATTTTTTATCAATCCTTTTTTTGCCAATCTCTGGCAACGCGTCAATTACATCTTATAGGAGTTACGAGTTTCTTTAGGTGAGAGAGAGAAAGGCGACGTGCATAAATAATTCGTACTCTCCAGCGAAAATGAATCTGTGACTCCGATCCTACTAGATGGAAGTTTTAAAGAGGAAGAAGCGAGGTGGTACATACATTTTTTTGCATAAAATATGTCATCACCGTATGAACTACTACAATTGCATCAAGCCTAGTTATCTTTTGCTTCGGTGATATGAAATAATCGTGAGCAAACCTGCATGTTCGAAATGCGAACTGCTTCCCATTACGAGAGAACACCCGACCTCAACAGTAGGACTATTATATCTTGTAACAATAATACACTACGCCTATTATCGGTTGTCCATTAACTAACTGATTAACTTTGAAGTCTGCTCCGTCGTCCGCGCGTTGATCCGCCGTCAACGTGAAATTGGCAATATCGTTTTTATATTTGGTTTTGTACTTACTCGTGATGTCTTGTGGCATACGCAGCGAACAATCGATGTCGTATGCACACACATGCACAGAAAGGGTTTACGTGATGGCACACGAATGAAAAATCTGACATCAAGTTCAACAATAGTACTTCCGTCTAGTGTGGGACTAGCCTGTGTTTTCAATTGTATTCGTAACTCATAGCTATTGAAGCAATGTTACGGTTATGATGGTTTCGGCTTTCACTCTATATTAGAAGCTATATGTCTCTATTACCGCTCAACTCGTTTCAGTTAAATGACAAGTAATTGCGTCAGTGAATGTAGGACAGTCGGAAACATTTAAGTATATAAGTAACAGGCGCCAGCCAAGTAAATGTCTTGTTTGCTGCTTAACATAAGTTCAAAGACAAACATTTTAACACGAACAAAAAACCTGACTTCAATTCGAAGAAAGTGAACCTGTTTTTTACATGGGTGGTCAAGTTTAAGTGGAATCAAACCGGAAGTATACCTTCACGAACAAAATAGGAATTTTCAAAATCAGTTAAAAAACCTTTTCCTTTTTTGAAGTCAGTTAAAAAGGATTTCGTATGCCGTTTTAGTACTTTGGATATTGTAATTGTCCCGATAAAATAACTAAACTTACAAGCATGTACCTATTTAAGTACCAATTTTTTTTTTTATATGATGACTTGAATCACTTACCGAGTTTGATTGTAGGCCGTGGGGATAAGTATATATTTTTAATTTATTACAACTAACCCCCTCTCACATCACTTCGAGAAACTTACTCGTACGTTAACGTTCCTTTAACCACGCCCAAAACAATTGCTATTCATTTTAGTAAGGTGCATTTTTTTTAATATGTGACCCATACACCTAAATCATAAGCATGAATATTGGTAAATGCACCTCCGCACTTTTATATTTAAGACAGACAGACATAGATTTTACCATGTACTAAGTAGTAAATTTGTACAAATGTAATATAGATTTTGTTGTTGATATTGAAGCCCAAACATTTTTGAAATATTTGTCGGTCTCTCTTTTACTTTACCAATTTATAAAAGTAATTTTGGACCTGAAATTTACTTAATCTACAAACAAAAATTAATTGCTGCGAA
Organism: Megathymus violae; assembly: GCA_003671415.1. Taxonomy (NCBI): domain Eukaryota; kingdom Metazoa; phylum Arthropoda; class Insecta; order Lepidoptera; family Hesperiidae; genus Megathymus; species Megathymus violae. Next base: position 322,981 of record PDGT01000051.1, read on the forward strand.
TTTTTAGCTGATTGTTTTTTGTTGCATTCGAAATTGTCAGGAGAAATTTTGTATGAAATCATTTTTTTCGAAAACTTACCAGTTGGTATATACTGTGGGAAATTCGGACTATATTTTTATAAGAATTTTCAATAATGAATATGACATTAAATTTGACATGTTCATTACAAGACTCCTTTGGATAAATCGGACGAACTGACTGAGAAACAACTGACAACCTAAACCTTTGTTATATTTTCTTCATTAGTATATTATTTCCAGACGAAATCAGGCCGTGTCACTCGTAATTGGATAAATGCGGCTGTCGTTCTTTCTTTCATGACACAAAAATGGTTTATTGTTTCCTCAAATTCAAGGATTTTTCAACTGGACATAAGAATAGATGTTGATTACATCTACAGCACATACCGTATCGCTTAAAGCCCACATATGCTGCACTAGAGACAGTGCCGCCGGCTCCACGAGGCCCACGTTCTCCGGCTCCAACAAGGTACCGTGGAGCTGATCTGCCGCCTTCACCGCTGCTATCCAGTTCTCCTGGGGCATAACTCTGAGTGGTGAATCTATGTCACTGAATAACTCGATTACACGGTCCAATAATGAAAACCCAGGGAACTATTATACATATAAATACAAAAAAAAAACAATATGGCATGATATCACAGAAATATGCTTTGATCTCGGGTCTTAGGTATCTGTCATGTTTCATTAAATAACACAGTTCATCTTAGTGCGCGAGTGTGAATGTACAGTTACGCAGTGATGATTTATGGATCTGAAACATTCATTTTGTTTTACCGTTGGCATTGTCCGAAAGTTCGACAACATCCAACGTAATATGGAAAGAGTTATGTTAGGTACATTGTTTCGAAACAAGATTCGCCACGATGACATTCATTGATGAACAAATGTCACCGACATAACTCACGGTATTAGCTGGCCGAAGTGGCAATGATCAAGTCACATCACTTACAATTTCGTTCGTAAATTCGCACCACTCGGCGATCACAAGTGATTACAACTTTTTAGCATAATTTATGAGACTTGACTGGAAAACAAAAAATAATTGGAATTAAAAATCCACATATCGTGATAAAATATATGTAATAATAACTGCAGATTTGTGCTTAATATTGGGGATGTTATGGATCTCCGTTACCGTAGCCGAAACTATCGGATATCCGAAATAGCAATATATCCGAAACCGTAACCGAATCCGATAAAAAAGTTTCGAATAATTTCGGATAGGGGCAGAGTCTAAATGAAACACTTTATGTCAGGTTTTCGTAGGCCGAGCTAATACATTAACCGCGTCGTTCTCATTGTAGACAGTTTTTATTATTTATTTTTTCAGGCAATGTGTTATTATAATATCACATAATACCTAGAAATATAGTCAAACCTTGTAAATACATTATATTATTTTTCCAAGTTGTAAATCATCTAATATCCATAACCGAAATTATCGGAAACAATCGGATAATCCGAAATAATTTCATATTCGTAACCGTAACAGAAACCGGTAAAATGTTACTCATATATCCGTATCCTTATCCAGATCCGAAATGTCATATCCATAACAACCCTAGTTAATATATTAAAAAAAAAAACACTACGGTAAAAAAGTTATAGCTTAAACCATAAAATGTTTGGATTACTGCAAACTTACTCGGCATATGGTAATATATTTTCTCCGTGACTTTTTTCTTTGTATACGTTTATCAGATACAAAAAACAAAAGCTACTGTTAATGTATAATTCTTTGAAACTTCATACTTCTAATTACGTCTGTCACTCATAAATGCATAAATATACATAATTATGGACAAGCACTATGAAAACTCGTTTTATATATGATTATATATATATAAATATAAGTATATATGAAACGAGTTTTCATAGTGTTTGCTTCAGAACTCCGGCAAGCACACCTTCAACCCCTATATTAACTCCCTCATGGGTGAACTTTCAAAATATCTTTCCTGACGGAGTACCTACGCAATAAATGGAAGCCATAGTCCAAATTACATGTTTCTAGTTTCAGCAGTTTAGCCTCTGCGAAGGTGAATCAGTCAATCTTTTCCTGTGCATAGGTAAAACGCACATATACATATACTCATAAGCCCGTATTTGCCTTCCCTATGTTTCAGTTGACGTAGATAATGAGACGTTATCACGGCCCCGAAAACAAACACTTATCTATCACATAAACGTCGTGCCCGCCGAGAATCAAACCCGGATCACCTCGTTCGGCAAGCAGGGTCAGAACTAAAATAGGGCTACGGGATCGCAGTGTTGAGCGAAAATATTTGATATGTAAGATCTGAAAAAATATATTTGTTTTGATCTGATAGTTGGAGCTGTATTGACTACAGTTATGCTATAAATCGAAATTATTTTAAATATATTATGAAACAATGACTCACAAACAAGCTTTTGACAAATGAAAAACAAACTTATGAGTCGGTAATAAGAATAGTTAGTATTGACTCTTATACCCCACTTGAAACCTTATAAATAGAACCACTTTAGTCCCCAGAGATTTAAAAAGCGATTGAAGAATACAACTCTGTGTCTTTTTCTGTTCACAGCCGACAAACTAACAGTATTAGGTATAATAAAATTTCTATGAATAAATATAGCAGTTAAAACGCGTTAAAAAAATTCACTGTCCAATTTAGAAGGAGGAACTCTATTGCTCAATACAGAACCCTATCACCAAACACAAGCATCATAAGGCTTAAACTAGTACAGAAATCACTTGTATACAACACGGCAGCGGTAACGGCCTTGGACTCAAGTACTAATGGAGTTTCTTACACCCTAAATATATTAGTCGTCAAATATAAGTACAACTAATTTAGAAATCTTGACAAGTAATTTAATACTCTTATCTGAGTGTCGGGAAGCCGACACATAACTCATGTGTCATAGTTCACATTCTACCTCCCCCCACTCGGATTCTATGTGTTACGAATGGCATGTACATCCATGGCCATCCATCCATAAACATCCATGGCCCGATAACAAACATTTATCTGTTATATAAACGTTTGATCCGGCCGGGAATCAAACGTTGGACCATTCGGTAATCAGCCAAGTATCACTTCTAACTGAGCTATGGGACCATCGTAATACCTTACCGTATTATGCAGTTGATCTGACACATGCTTCGGCACTACTCCCAAATCTTCCCAGTCATAATGACCTCGGAGCGGCGACGGCGGCCGCGGAGACAACAAGTTAACGTCGAAGTCTGATGACGCCACCAAATCGAGGACAAACCTGACACATGAAAACATGTTTATAAAATCGTCCTCAAAAATACACTGAAATTAAGAATAATTAAGTATAGGTAAGTAGTATACAACTAACTTAAACGACTAACAATTAAAAATATTAATCTCTATTTAATATGTTGTTTAATTGCGAGATTTATGACTATGATGTACAAGAAACAACTAAACGGCAGATCGACTTATAAAAACTTGTAAATGAAATCTATCTAAAACTATGCAACCTATCGCCCGAATCTCTACTACTTAACCGATTTAATCCTTATTACTGGTTAGCTTAGATCTGTTTCTTTTTTTTTTATTTATCTTTGGTAAACGATAGGCCTCTGGGACCTCCGGAGCAGTGGATTAACTTTATAGATAAAATGTGTTCGTATCGATGTTTTTTTTATAGCCTAAAGTTACATGTATATTTATAATCTTTTAACCAGCTAAACAAGGGATAGAAAGTTTATTGGTATATAAACAATTAAATCGCACACGCATTTGTTACACGAGGAACCATTGTATTCAGCTGATTAGGGCAAAATTGTTGTAATAAAATGACACACTGAGGTTTTGTAACCCCGACGCAAATATTCAGAAAGCTTGCTTGACATCAAAATTCGATTGTATAACCGTGACTTGATCTTGTAAAATAGGTTAGAAAATATGGTTTAAAATTTTACTTGAGTTAAGAGCAGGATATTTTTCAAATTTGATACTTTGTATGGAAGGAAATAATACGTGATCCTACGAAAGGAGTTGGTAGTATAATAGAGACAGGAAAACAATAACCTCAAGCCTTTGAATACAGACAGTTAGCGACATTGATAAATTAATGTGAAGGGTTGAACAAAACGATCAATAATGTTATGTGTTAATATGTAAATATGTTTATGACCTACTACTAAAGTTAAATGTAAGCGAAATGAAGCTATTGTACTTATTAGGTCAAGAACATTCTAATTTATTAGTGTAATTTAATGTTATTGTAATATTTACATTTAGCTACTGAGTTGCAAGAAGTAAAAAGTTTCCAAAAAATCTGTCTTGTTTTTACTTGCCACATCTGATGCAAGATGCAGAAGCGAGAGTTGTCTTCCATTCACAATACCATCCGCTAAAATTCCAATGCCAATCGTACGTGGTGGTACGATTTACAACTGCCGAACTAGCCGATAATATGTTAACGAAAATCAGTCATGAAATATTTTTATGTGTTGCGGTTGCAAATTTACAAAGCCCGAATTAAAGGGAAACCACAGTGTATGCTTTTGTCAATGTCATGGATAACGTAATATAATATGTTCACAGTGGTCCTTGTGTATTTAAATTTTTTAATTACTTGCTTTAGTTTTTAAAAAATTCATACCGATCTCGTTCTATCTGTACAGTTGTTTGCTGACGTCGAGGAGAAACAGTAGGACTCCGTTGTAAGTTGTGTAACACTTCCACTTCTCTATGTGGCTCCACCGGACTTGGCACTTTCTCAGGTGACCGCACTTCTGTCAAGGTCAATGCAAATCCCGAAGCTTCCCTTGCTTTATTTTCTTGGTCAGTTTTCTTATTAAAATGCTCGTACAACTCACTCAGTGACTTTGACTTCAGTTTAGCCTTGTGGTATTCAACTGACACTTGTTGCTTTCGCGATTTATTATTAATAACAGGAAGGGGAATGCCGCTCTTCTTTACAGATTTCATTCTCAATTCCCTCTCCATTGCTTCTCTTTTTATTTCTATAACTTTACCTATTAGTGCTTTGGTTTTGGGTAACACTTCTTCCATATTCGCTTTTTCTAAGGCAGGACTATTCTTGATGTTATCATCTTCACTAGTCAATAGGTTATCACTATCCGGAGTTCGAATTTTGACACTTTCACCACCAAACCTCACTTTCTTAACAACCACATCAGAATCGGCCTCCGAATCTCCATCACTGAATTTCAAAAGATATCGATCAGAGTTGTCGCCGTCGTCATCACTTCCAGTATTTTTTTCGGATTCCGTTTCATTTTGCTCTAAAACAGTCATTGTGATTGCTGTATCTGAGTCAAATTTAATTTCAGTTTCAATAATCACTTTGGCGAAATTATTCGTATTAAAAGGCATTCTGTATGAATCTTCTGAAGACGTATCAGTAGATAGACGTAGAGGAGTTGTGACTTGGCCATTAAACACTTGATTTATCTTAAACATTGGGTGTCCGTTATTATCCCTGTAATAAGTTTTTCTTGGAGCATAATAAACGTCAAGCGAGTCTTCATCGTACATATCACATAACAAACGAAATTTGTCTTGCACTTTTGAATCTAATCTTGAAAGAAAAGACATATATTCAACTGGTGAACAAATTCTGCGGAGTTTCATGAGGGATCGTAATGCAACATCCCTATGAATAGTATCAAAAAGTTTTTCACCCAACACTTTGAAAACAGGAAACATATCTAGTTCTTGGTGACGTTTTCTTAATATACCCATTACTGACGGAAGAGACAATATTAATCCAGTTATGATATTCACTTTCATATCAAATTCTGCTGAATTGGGTCTTATATTATTGTACAAACACTTGTCTAAAGTCGATCGTGCAACACATTCTGGATCCTCACAGTGATTGCAAAATACTTTTAGTGCATCCAAGGCCGCCTTCCTCACGTTCGGAGAATTATGTCCTAAGTTGTCTATCACTTGATCGAACGGAAAGGAGAGTGCGTTTCCAGACAGAGGGAGAAGATCTGCCAAGACTCGGAGAGCATGCAAGCGTACCTCCCATTCTGGGTGGGTGAGACGATCTCGGATAGCGACATAAAGTAGTTGCACGTCCAGATCCGGAGGTAGAGCACGAGCTCGTAAGACGCGGTCCCAGAGAGGAGCGAGAGGTGGCGGCGGTGTTTCAGGTAGTTGCATCGTGGACTGGCCGCGAGGCGAGCGGCCGCGCCGCCTAGCGCCCCGCAACTGGGTTAATGATCGGACGGTAAGGCACGCCGCCACACGTCCCCCGTGACCAATCGATGGAAACGTGCGCCCACTACCACATGGGGGTTAATCCCGACAGCTTTAGATTAGCCGTTTCAGCAAAAAAAAAAGTATTTAAATATTTTTGTCACATATATTCATACAACAATGTACTACTAATGTTGAGTTAATAATTATTAACTTGATATTATATTTATTCAACTCATTTCGAATATACTGGCGTGAGGAGCGGCATGGTCGACTTCAACTTCCGAATTGGAGGACTTTACCTAATTCCTACTAAAAGTTCTTTACGAATTTTGACATGAGCTGTTTGACTTTCTTATATCCCAACAAAAACGTTACTGATACATTTGACTAACTATGTATACCTACTAATACTACAAACAAAGTAAGTGATATTTTGTGACTTTGTGTATATGCCGAAAGTAATATTAGGAACCAACGGCATCTATTTGCCCATATTAAAATTATTTTACCATTTGAAAGATTCTTTGTTCCAGATTCACGAGAAAGGTTCAAGTTCAAGGTTCAAGTGTAAAGATTCATATTAGGAAAGTTTTATAAAACGCCTGATAAAAATAAGCAACGATTATTTCGAATGAGATTATTATTTTTGAACGTAAAAATCAAGTTAGTAGATATGTTATTAATTGCATTGCACATAATACTGTTATACTCGAATGTATATATAACATTTAATTAGTATTTGTCATTTTATTATTAATATATACATTTGGAAACCCAGCTGTTCTTTGAAGCGTCAAATATACATACATTAAACAAAATACCGATGAAATAATAAATAAGAATCGCTCCCGCACTTGGATTCTGTATTCGCAGGTGGCATGGACACGCACAAGTTAGACATCACAAGCACCCGTGACCCGAGAACAAGCGATTGTCTATCATGCAAACGTCTATACCGGTCGGGAATGGATCCCGGGTCTCCTCGCTCAGCAGGCGAGGCACTACCAAGTGTAATAATAAAATATGTATAATAGTCTTTATTTACCCAAGATAATCAGAGAAGCGACTGAAAATATTCAGATAAGGCAAAAGGTTCCTGTGTATCCATCGGGAGATACTCAATCTGGGAGATACTTGACGCGTCAAGCCAGGGTAATAAAATTGCTATCGAGATGTATAGTTTCTGCAACTCTCCGGGATTTTGCAAATAGACACCGAACTGAACGATACCTATTTTTTTTTGTTTGTATGTAATATAAATTATACTTAGTATTATCTCACCGTTGCAAAACGGTCCATAGTTGGTTATTTATGATGCTACATCATTGCCCAATGACACAATTACTAAACTTAAGTGTGTTTCCCGGATCTAACCGGATCTATAAGAGGTTGAATTTGTACAATAATAATTATTTTAAATTCTTACTTATCATTATGATCCGTCTCCTTTGTTTCATCCGCCCAAATTTCAGGGCTTGATCCATCCTACTTTTATCAGAATTTTTATTTTGAACTAAAGGTTAAGTAATATTATACATTTGATTTGTTAAAACTATGAGGAGACATTTTTATTATTTATGTTAATACTAATTATTTTTAAAGCTAATTTCAGGCAAAGAAAAATATACATGATAATAACTTTTTTTTTTATTTTATTTTACATTTTAAAGGAGAGTAATTTTTAGGCTCTATTTTTTGTAGTTTGTAAAGGAGCCTTAGCGCCCAGAAGCTCAGCATTCAAGCAAATAAGTCAGGAACTTGCTTTTTAGAAAAAGTTACGAACTCAATAACTAATAATAAATAAGGTTATAAATAAAGGTAGGCACATAATTTGACGATTCCGAAGCCCAGATGGTAGTGATTCTGCGTGCCGAGCGGGGAGTCCTGGGTTCGATTTCCGGTTGGGAAAAACATTATCGTGACCGATAAACATCGCGGGTGCAATGGACGCACATAAACATGATAATTCAAACAATCAACAAACAAACAAACATAACCCGAGATCATACACGTAAATGTCCCATAAAAGTCTGCCCCAGCCGGATACGAACCCGATACCCCTCGCTTGACAGGCAATGTTACTACCAACTGCGCTACAGGGTGTACAATTCCCCTGTGTTTATCTCAATATCTCTCAGATTCCACTATGATGTATTAAGAACTGTATAAATGGGACATGTTTTATTATTTTCTATGTCTATCTACTAGTCTATTCCTTTTGTTATTTATGATACCGTTCACACTATGAAAGTGTTACCAGCACAAACCGTCACCACGGTGAATTTTTAGTCATATGCTATATCATTGTAAAAATGTGCTGCCATAGTAGTATGATGATTTCCATTGTGAAAATTATAAAAAAATGACGAACATAATATTATCAATAAGCTTATACTGAGATCAAATTGGTGACTACCGTATAAAATATTAATATTACAACTGGGTCTAAAACTAAACTAACCATGATATAATTGCGTGTCGACAGGTAGTTATTTGGCCAGTGATTGCAGTAAAAAGAATGTTACAGTTTAGTTACTCAGAAACGTTACCAATGAATTGTATTTCATAATATAGTACAGTATCGTTTACTGGATAATATTATTTATCACAACATTGCAACAGATCAGATCCAAAAAATTGATTAAAATGTACAAGATTTTTTTGTGTAAATAATAAAAGATGTTTTTTTATTAAGTCAATCAATTCTTTAAATTCTATAGGTAGATAGCAAGAAAAACTCCATGCAACGCACAAACTAAAGCAATTAGGGATTTAACAAAGATTTATAATTTTTATTTTAGTATCACATATTTCAGGAATATTTTCTATAATTAACCCTTAATCAAACTATTTTTTTTTTTGAGATAATTGTAAACTGGTGACAATTTTTAGGTAAGTGGGTTCTGTAGATTTCGAAAAAAAAATCATTTTTTTATAAAGACGGGAGAAATGGGGGTTTTGCGGTGGGAAATTATTTCCCATTATCCAGTATGTCAAAGCAAAATATAATTAAGTGGGAAAATATCAAGTAACATTTGTAACAGTGAATAAAGTTATAAGATGAAACAAACACGTTAAAAATAATGTTTTAATATAAACTGAAACTTACTTACTAAGGAAATACAAGAAAAAAACATTGGGGAATTATTTCCCACTTAATGAAACCCAAAAAAATCCAACAAATATGAATGGACAAAAACTATAAAAAGCATTCAGAAAATAAGTCTAGTTTTCAGGAATATTATGTTCATGCATTTACCAGATTTTTTTTTCAAAAACTTTCAAAACTCCCCCGAGAACCAACTTTTTCACAAAATATTTCACTTTGTTATTGTTATTATTGATACGATGATAGTTCGCGCCATAGAGTAACTTATGTATATAGGGTACTTCGCGCCTTCATACAAAATGTTGTCATATAGAAGATTTAAAAAATCTGTATGTTTATTTTTTTCCTGAGGTTGGTACTGATTAGAGTTACCAATAAAGAAATAAAAAAGAAATTTTACAGTAATGTCAAGTGGGAAATAATTGCCCAATATTTGAATAAGGGTTAAGAGAAATGTAATACTTAGTGCAACCGAAATTTATTTATAACTAAGGCAAAAAAACTGTTTATGTTATATCATGATTATATATCCAGACTTTATGTGAAATATATTATCCTAGGTACGTTTGACCGTTGTTCTATTTAGATTCAATATGTATCGTATAGCATTATACACATATTTTCTAGAAAATTGCATATATACTATTTCCTTAATTTATATGTGTATATAAATATAACTATTCTGTGACATAGAAACAAAACATTTCGTGAAATGAATTGAACTATGAAAGTTTTTTTTAGTCTGTTAACTTTTTCTAATCTGTAATGAAATAGTGAAATCGTCAAAATTCAAATTCGCTACCTCTCGTTGCTGTACCGTAATAAGTATTAGTTTTGTTACACTCTTTTTTATTTGGAGAAATTATTGGAATAGTAAAGTATTTTAACCTCATCTTATCGAATAGTCTTACGAAGAAGTATACTACTTGTGTTTTACTATACATTGCAAAGATTACTGTTAGTGCGAAGCAATAATGCTATGAAGGTGACAGTAAAAAGTAAGAACTCAGCTTCTCCTTTCTTTGTGTATGCTAGAATCTATGATATTAAGTGATAAACGTTCAAGGTTGGACTGGTGTGGCTACGTGGCGTTGGGTGGCAAACGACGACAACTGCGGCATCTGCCGTATGCCATTTGATAGCTGTTGCCCTGACTGCAAGCTCCCTGGGGACGATTGCCCGCTCGTTTGGGGTGCCTGTTCTCACTGCTTTCATATTCACTGCATCGTGAAGTGGCTCCACTCTCAGCCGCAGCAGCAGTGTCCAATGTGCAGACAAGATTGGAAGTTCAACAACAAGTAAATGTGAGTAAGCTTTTCAAGCAATTCAATGATGCTTAAAATATGTTACACTTGTGAGTTAATTAGTAGCTCACTCAGCCTTTCTTGACTTCAAATGTGTTGATGTTGCCTATAGTGTTATGAATGGTGACCATCAAGTGGAGTGTTTTTCTCAGTTACAACCTATTTCTATAAAACATTAAGATAAACTCTACCTTGTGAGACTGTTCATCTTAGGGATGGAAATGTATACTCAAGAGGGAAGAATGAAACGATATGCTAAAATTTACTTTGTAAAACAGTTTTCCATTCTTTTATCATAGTTTTCGTCATGTTTAACATCTGTAGCCTACACATATACTCTGGGAAGTTCAATTAAGTTTTTTACATTATTTGTATTAGCTTTATCTGTATGTATGTGTAAGTATAGTAAAATCTTTGAAATTAATTTTTACCTCAATAAATCCATTCAAAATAACTAAAATTTCCACATATAAGATATTAATAGACTTTCATATAGTTTGACACATAGCTATGAGAGTTGGCACACATTGTATGTATTTTGAAATGCAGGTTTTTAAGATATCCACATTGTTGTAACATGCCATTATATGATACTATTTGTATGCATAAGTATTTGAGCAAACAGAATATTCTCATATTCTTCTTTTGTTTACATCTTTTATTAAACAAATATTCTACCATTGGATATAAATAAAACATGGGAAGATCTATGTTGTTGGAATCAAAGTAACATGAACATCTTTCATTTTTTTACAACAAATTTATTATATTATTATTCTAGATGACATACATCTAGATGACCCAGTTTTTTATGTATTTCTTGGCATGCCCTCCTGAGTAAACAATCAATCACAAGATTGGTTTTTGTTCATTATTTGTCTGTCATTTGGACTCCTTATTAAGACAGATTGGTATATTTTTTGGTATTACTGGCCCCAACACTGAATCACTTGAGATTGTGTGAAATATCTTGCTTCCGAACAGAATTAGTAGGTCTGAAATAGGAGGACTTATCATAATAAATAAATATCTGAGTAATCTTAAGCATCTACCCAATTTTTTGATTACCAAACTGATTAAATTAGGGTGAGGAAAACATTTTTAAGTTATGTGCACTTTAGATATCATTGTTGTCTATAGTAATTATAAAGAAAAACATACTGAGTTAGCCAAAATTGTCTCAGGTAAAGGTTTATTGTGAAGTCTCCCCAATTTGTTTATGGTCATCTGTGTGGATTGTGACTTTATGCTAAAGTAAAAAAAATCCTACCATAGTATTGGAACAGAACAAATGAATTTGAAGAATGGTGAAAACTGTTTTCAATGCTTTCTAATTACTTAACGTTTTGCAATCAAACTATAAATATGTTAAATTAGTAATTCCCGAAGTTATAAATACCACAGTACCACAGAAATTATGACTTTTTTTTTTTGATGTTAATAGCCGACAAACGAGCAGACGAGCCACCTGATGGTAAGTGGTCACCGTCGCCCATGGACATCAACAAACCCAATGGTATCACTGATTCATTGTCGGCCAGAAAATGAGAAGGTAAGAAAGAAGGAACTGGCTCTCAGGCCCCCAGCCGGAACATGACGAGTCGTTTGGCGGCTGACTCAAGCAGGAGGGTGGTAGTTAGCCAGGCAGGCTTCACGGAATGAGTGACTGTCTAATAAAAAATAAAAAATTATAATCAACAATAGCAAAAGGTGCAACCACTGAAAGCTAGAATGAAATTAATTACTAGTAAATAAAACTATTTTTTACTAGATATTAAGAATGTATTTTTAAATCAATACATTCTTCACTTGCTTTTTTATAACCAGTTTCAGTATTTTAATAAAATCTGTTTGCAATCAATGTGTGGATTATGTGACCCAAATTTAGGGAAATAAAGATAGAGTCGAGAGATAATCTTCACTGTCAAATAATCTTGTTTCTAAAACCTATAACACATACATAAATATGGACTTATAGTTCCTCCACAGTCAATAAAAACTTAAAACAAGGTGACCCTGAGTTGCACTGGCTATCTGTATTTTTTTCTGTACACAATATTTGTTTAGAATTATAAAGTTTTTCCCACACCACATTTAAATAATGTATATTTGTTTTTGAAATTTCTTCTTAAAAATATGCTTTAAGAAATTTTATTTTTAACTTTTTATAAATTGATTATTATTTGCAGTTAAATAAAGGTTATTAAATAGCTTTATCTGTTTGCCTATAATTGTTGAAATATAAACGTGTGGTATCCCAGAAAATTTTCCCTCATTCAGTTTTTCTGTTATAATGATAATATTGAGATAAAAATAAGTGAACACTAAGACAAAGGATCCAATAACAGACATTTGAAGTGCAACATAAAATGCCTTTGCATTTTATGCAAGGTCATTATTAACTAACCATAATAATTCAAACTAAACAATTTCCAGTTATTTAAAACAAGCTGTTGCCCTAATACTTAAGTGTGTGATTTTTAGGATTACATGTTCAGATAAACTGTTTTGTACTATGTAATAATATACAAACTTGGGGTTGGAATAGATATAGATCTTTAGACATTTGACTTCGTGCTTGCTAGTAAATAAAATTTAGGTAGGTGTAATTGTTGTTTGCAGCAAAACAATGGGTTTCCAGCTGCTTTCAAAAGTACCTAACAATTGATGTCATGCAATTTGGCGTGCGCCGCAGCGGTACTCCGCATTGCGTTCGTTCTCAACAAACAATCACTTTCATAACTGATCCATGCAATGAACTGACCCTAACTAATTGTTAGACTGTTATTTTTCCTCAATGACTCCTAAGTAAACGGGCCAAGTGGTAAGTGGTCACCGCCGCCCATGAAAATTACTTAAGCCATGAAGGCGGGTCAAGAAGAGGCTTTCAATCCTTTTTTTACTTACTCTCCAATGATGTAACCGAAACTCAGTAAAGTTATTTCCTGATCGATTCTAGAAGAAAGACGGTAGCTAACCAGGCAGGTTAAAAAATTCTACTTGCATGCACGTATTCTGTCGGCATTAAAGTGTGTACAAAGCCAAGCAAACTCCAACAAGCATTGTTATTCAACAGGGTGCACCACGAGCTGTAACTAGGGTTGGAGTATGGGTGGATGGGGATCTATTCACTCTGAACTGGTACTACTGGTTAAGTTTGTCGAAAACTTCACATTTTGGTATCCAATCCAATTCCCGTATAGTTGACATTAATGTCTTAGGACCCTATAGTTGGGACCTATACTTTGCACAAATTTGATGTTGAAGTTAAGGATGGCAGGTTCCAACACTTGACGGTTAAATTGTATTGTTTGTTAACAAGTTAAGTACAATTATATGGTAAACTACGATTTATAAGCAAAGTGTATAAGTAAATAGTGTATAATATAAAACATTTTTTTTTACCGAGCAGAAAGTTCGTGCTGTTCGAACGCGGTCCTGTGTAAGGCAAGGATTAGATTATGGTTAAGGTTGCCAAATGGTATAATTTGTGTAGGCCGCACAAACGTATTTTTAATTTAACGGAGAGGCGTTGCACATTGTAAACGTTCTCAAGAGCTTAGAATTAAACGGTGATTCTGTGTTGGTATCACAAATTTTACATATCAGAACCCAAACAAAATGAACTTCATCAGAAAGTAGTAGTTCATATTAAATCCCTTTTTAAACGTTACAATGTTTATGAATTAGTATCAATGTTCAGAATGTTATATACTTCGTATTTCAATTATAAATACAATATTTTATATAATTGACACGTGCTTGCCAACCCTATAACAGTCGGGCTGGCCGGTTGAGTCGGTTACTATAGTTCGCAGTCTGCGCTGGGCACGGACCGGTGCGGCCGCGTTAATTGTGCGCTCATCGCTCGCGAGTGTCGTTACTTACGTGATGTTAGTGTAATCGCGCTTATTATACTATAGTGTTCGTGTTATAGTATTGTAGGAGTGACTCCTCGTTCAAGAATGCTGATGGTACAGACGAACGCACATCCCATGAATACTAACAAGCTCAAAGGTCCGCCGCCTGTACCACCACGGCCCAGCCAGAGCATGGTAGCCGAAGCCCTCGCCAAAACCAGAAAGGCTGTGGCGGATTCGAAGGCATCGTTGACCAAATCTCGCACGTTGTCCAAGCAAGAACCCAGTCGGACCAAGTCTAAAACTTTGGAGAGATGTTCCGCTACCAGTCCACCTGTAGTGTCGCCTAGACAAAACGGCTTGGCTCGCGTAAAATCGTTTATAAAAGATGTTATCAGTGACCGTAGCTCATCGTCGGACGAGAGAAAATCAAGCGGACAGAACTCCAGAAGAAGTTCCAGCGACAGCAGTTCGCTACATGGCCCTGCATCTTACAAGAGGTCCAACGAATCGCTCAACTCGAAGGCCGTCAGAACGTGCAAGCAAATATTAGTGCGATCTCTATCAACGTCGAATAAACTAGATCAGGATTCTAAATGTAAGGTGAACAAGTCATCCAGTTTCGCGGAAAAAACTTTTCCCCTGCGAAAAGCACCGCCTCCACCGCTGTCTCCGAAACCTAAATTAAAGCCAATGAAACCTTTGCCAGTACGAAAAAATTTTGTTGATCGATGTACAGAAAAGCATTCTCCGGACATGACATATTCGTTGCCGGTAGATGCGAAGCCCACGCAGACTGTGGTCGCCGAGGCGCCTTACGCTACTGTGGAGGAAGTTCAAGAATTTGATGACAGATTACGAAATAGCCCGTCTAAGCAAGTCAATAATCTTTCTGACAAACAACATACGGTTGATAGTTCCAAGCGGGATAAAGTTGTAAATAAAAATAACAACTCCTTAGAGAGGAAGACGTCGAGGGTGACAGAAATGCTTATTTCAGAAATTATAGCTAGTAGAAATAATAATAAAGACGAGGCTCGCACTGTTATAGATAAGGGAAAGGATGCAACTGCTTTCAATGGCAATGAGTCGCCCGAGATCGAACTAATGAAGGACATGAATAACCACGAGATGTTAATTTACGAATTGCAAACGATGCGGTCACAATCAAGTGTCCATGAGAATATAAATTCCATTAATTCGCTTGAAAATAACGGGAATTGTGACTCGGAGGATTCAGAACAGAATTACGCGATGTCTTCAGTTACCAGCGGGAATATGGACGATGATCAAGCTTACGCATATATTATCGATGATGACCTAAAATCAAGGTAAGTCGTTTAAATAGTACTTACTGTAACTCTTAAAATGTTATCGCTTAGCCTCCAAAATGGTTACTTTACTTTTCTTTCTTTCTCCTTCTTTCTGGCTGACAATGCATTAGTGATGCTTTCGGTGTTATTAATGTTTATGGGCTATGGTAACCACTTACCATCAGATGGATCGTGTGCTCGTTTGTCGGCTATTTACATAAAAATAATTATTTTGCTTATGGATATTGGGTCTGGTAAAAAATCTTAATTTTTAATCAACAGCGTGTCTTAAGACCCCTCTTGATTCTAATCAAATTTAAACTAAATACAAAATATAAGACTTATGTTTCATTCAAAGTCACTCTTGAAGTCAGTTTTCCACATATTTATTGTTTAGGCTACACTCAACCACGCTAGCGTAGTCGGTACGCGGGATTACTTGCCTTGGTTTTCTTTGTCGAAACATTATAGCTTATATGTAAAATGCACATTAGTAACATCTTATAAATCAGAAATAATTCCAACGTAATTGAAATCTAGAATGACCCGCATACTGATTTTTTATGTCAGTTATCACTGTTATGATAACAATGTTTACAAAAACATAAATGGAGCTGTCGAAATGTCGTTCGCATACATGTTTAGTCCTCATATGTAGAACCGGTAGTTTTGAGTTAAAACGTCGTCGGCAACTCAAGCCCGGTTACATTGTTGTCCGGCTCGCCAAGTTTTCTAGGTCATCTATGAAGTAAATCTCGAACTGCGTAGTAAAAGTAAAAATCGCGATATAATCATCTAAGTTAAATAGCGTTATGTGTAAGAGGATTTGTGTTGGTAAAGCTTTTGATTTTTGAAAGTAGATTTTTTGGCATTTTAAATAAGGATATAGGATAACATAACTGTTTGAAAATATAAATTTGGATATGTTATCCGATGCCCCTTTTAAAAAATTTTAAGACACGCTGTTATCGAATCAGGAAATGTTTGATCGTCTATTTGGTAATAATAAATAAATAGAAAGGATATTATAGATTTTGTTCGATTATAAAACAACAGGACACGAAAATTAAGGTTGTAAGTAAAGTAGTTTTTTAACGGATTATTGTAATAAAACGATGGTCGATTGTTTCCTAAAACCGGACGGGTAATAGGAATTGCCTTTTAGAAGTTACAAATATAAATAGCTATATCGTTATTATACGTATAATAAACTTTAACTGATCGCTTTCCGTACGTGAAGGATATATGAGAAAAACTATTATTTTATATGTTTTTATTATGTATGACTTATTCATTTAGAAAATGAAAAAGAAAATATAATCATTGTAGTACCCACACAACACAAGGATTCACACAACACAGGGTGTGTGGTGGGTAACTACTTTCTTCCAGGTGTACACAATATTTTAAGTACAAATAGATAAAACTATATACATCAATATAATATATTATAGTGAATAAAATTTTATACCAAATGTTGTTCTTGGGTTGTTAATGCTCTAATTGGTTTTGGGGTCCCTTTGTTTTTAATACTACGAGTATGACAACATTGTAGAGACGATAAAATCAAAGCATCAAAGCATTTATGTAAAAGGTAAATAATTGCTCTCTTATTTCGCTATTCAAGACGATTTAATTATATGTGTCCATGTCACCTGTGACTTTAGAAATCGTATGCCGGTATGTGTTTTTAAAATTCATAGGTGTAGCTGGTAGGAATTTGTAAAATTATTTTAACATACAAATTTTTGGAAACAGTCTATTTAACAAAGCCAAATTAGTCGTATAAATTGTTCGAACTATGTCAAAACCTTAATAATAGCCGTTATATGTCTCAATAATAAGCTTAAACCAACTCGACACTCATAAAATGAGAACACTTATAAAATTCTGATACTCATAAAATATTATTGTGAAAAGAAAATTACACACTTTCATATTTTTTCATTAAAATCATAACTGGAACGAAAAATGATTACTTACGCAATGGAATACTTACAAAACTAATCGTCACAACTGCCAATGTAATTAATAAATATTACTCAAGTAATTATTGAGAAATACTTCTAATCCTCACAATATTGTCTTTTAATTAGCTGTTATCGTGGTTTTATATACTAATCGATTTAGTTTTGTAATAAGGAATTTAAGTTGTTTTACAATAAAGTTTGATAATGCGTTGCAACTACATATAGTCTTATGGTTAGTAAGGAACCTGAATTAAAATTCTGTACGCACTTCTAATATTTTGAACTTAAATCCTTTTTAAAAGTTAATTTCATTTTGTTATGGAAAAGTAGGAAGAAAACCTGCATACCAAAGTGTTTTGTTGCATTCTTTCATCATGATAAAAGAGCGAAGCCCAGCAGTGGGACGGTTACAAGTTATGGTGACAAGAAATGATTTCTCTTTCGGTAAGGAGCATTTTTTCTCACAATAGTCGCTACACCAAGGATTCTGACCTTGTTTCGTATCCTTCTGATAGAATGACTTTCTAACACTATAAATCTGAGATAAATAAAGTCGAACGAAATTTACCGTTTTCATATAGTGATTTAATTTTTTTTAATCTGTACGTGTCATGAGAAATCTATGTTGCCTATTTCTGATATGTCAGAATATGAAACAGATTGTAGGAAATCTTACTATTGTAGAATTAGACGTGCCAGTAGCTATTAATTTGCTTTCCTTAATGCCGTTACGAACGTCGCCGACTATATTTAGAAATTCGAAATCGTTAGAAAAAAAAAATTATCTTATATTAAATCTATAATGATATTATAAAGAGAGAGTGCGAATTTTGTGAGGTTTTGTATATGCGGAAAGTAATTTCCGAAACCACGGCATCCGTTTGAAAATCATTTAATATTTGAAAGCTTCATTATTACGGATGTTCATTAACTATATATCATGCTTAGATATGTACAAGTGTGTTGTTCGACTCGAACAAAGTAGGGACGGGTCGTTAGTCTGATATGATGACTTCTTTTACTAAATAAAGAAGCCTTTGGGAACCTCATGTCCTATGCCCGTAGATCAAGTTACCTTTAGTTTATAAGTAATTAAACAAAATAACCGAAAACAATGAATGATAATGAAATTTTATTAGTATTATAAAAATTACGAAAATCAAACCACGCCTTCGCTTCAGCAAATCCTTGTCATGAATAAATTTGGGAGAAAAAGAGGCATGAATTTCACACAGAGAGTATTTTTACACACAGTTACTGAGAACGCTGCCTGCTTATGATTCAATGTTAATTTCCTAACGTGTCGTCATCATTGTCCATAGATTACGTAAGCAGTTCCGCGCGATCAGCACGATGTCGCTGCATGGGTTGCCACCGTTACCGAAGAGCCTCAGCGGCTTCGCTGACGGTGAACCCGAAGTGGAAGCCCCAACCGCCAGCCTGGAGAACCCTCCGACCGACCTCGAGTCCCAGCTGGTGCATTTGAAGAAGGAAATGGTGAGCCTCGTTTTACTGTATTTGTAAACCGGTAGGATTGCTAGGGTTTTGAAGAGTCTTGCTGCAGACGTGAGGCGCCGGGTCCATCGCCCTCGCATTGAAAGAGTATCCACGAGGATTTCCCCATGATAAAAAAAAACGCTTTAAATATCACTTGTTTAGGTGAAGGCAATCACCATGAGGAAACCTGCATACCTAAGTTTTCCCCATAATGTTTTCAAAGATGTGCAAAGTTTGGCGTTTCACATATAGCCAGCTTGAAATATTATGACCTTAATAATCTTCATTGTAACGGGTGACCCGAACCCAGAAATGCGACAATTATGCGTTGTGATAATGAAATTCCTGGCATAGTCAAAACTGAACCTGGGGCCCATTATTGGCATTAAGCGTGGCCACTAACTGGGCTATGGTTGTCAAATATTAATATCCGTTAGTTTTATAACAACGGAGATGTGAAATTGTTTATTTTACTATTTTTCACGTTAATGTAATCAAACTAGAACACCATGTTTTATGGATGCAGTTGCGCATTAAACACAACCCAGTGTAGTGACTTGGAAATAAATATAATTTCTACACAGCTGTACACGGTGTCTGCTCCATATAATGTATCTAAAGCTAGCAGCAAAAGCTTTCAAAATGACTGGTCTAACCGCTTTTACATCCAAAAAAACATGATATTTTAGCATTCATTAAAACTTGCTCATCGTATTAAGAACTTAAATCGCTGTATCTAAATACTTCATCAAGCTTTAGTACAAGCTGCAGTGAACCGCTGTTTTAACTTTGGTGTTTAAGAGTCTCCCTCTCGCCTTAAATACAGGTTAATCCCCCCAGTTGGCGATGCACTGAACTGAATAACGGACGACGCAATTAAATCGGTATCTTCTGTAGGAGGTCGCTTGGTTCTGTACCACCCAGTTGAATCGCGAAGGTACTTGTTGGTAGGTTTTCACCTGCCGTGCTTGCTAGCACCCTCGTGAAATGTTTTCACATGTTTTGGTTGTAATGTCAAAGATTCAGTGATAAGCGGGCGCCCAGCTCGTGTCTTGGTCGACGACATCGGTGATGCATTTGGTTTGTCGGATGTCTATAAAGACATTGACCAATTACCAGTTGGTCTGCTCATTTTTGGCTATTGAAGTAAAGAATAATAAAATTTGAAATCTAAACATTGTTAAAAGCAAAGTTTAAATTTGAAAATATGAGTTACCGTGACATTAGATTTTTGTACGACCACCTGGTGCATTTTAAAAATAAAAGCGTCTTGTCTATGGCAGCCCGATATGTGTTTGGACTGTCTTAAATTGATTTTTTGTCACTTCCCCCTAGCGTGCACGTGCTCTACTTGTAATCTTCGTCTCGAAACATCAGAACGTTGCTTGCAGCAAAAAGTGATATAAAAACGAGTCGAATTCGTATCGGACTCGCGTTGACTAGGGTTCCATATTGTAAATATTTCCAATTTGCTGTGAAATTTTGAAATCTGGATTTTCGTTAGGTTCGGTAGACTGTACGGTAAATAGCACTAACATTCTGTTTGTTGTTTATAAATTTCATTGGCTTCAAAGTTTCAGAGAAAAATTTGATTAACTTTGATACATTTTGTTTTATATCTTTTAAAATACGTATATTAACAAGATTAAAAAGTAAATTTATATTCGTCATAACGAGCCCTTTCATTTCATATGTATTTACATCACATGAAATGTAAGATCATTTAATATTTCGTGATTTGTGTCCCAAAATTAACCTCCAAATTCACAAGCCGTTTATTTCGATAAGTAAGACGTTATCCTACAAGAATTCCGTCCTTTCGTCAGTCATAGGGACTCCTAAGATTACTGACTGCTCTAGGAACCCATCGCTACGTATCGGTTCATATTGATCTCTATGCGGATAAGATAAGAATAACGCTATGCAGTTTTGTTACATAACGAAATTCGTAAGTCATAGCTCGTACATTATCTCGGAGGTTATATTATTGTAGAGGTTGATTCCGGTCCTGTTTTTTTTTTTGTATAAAGATGTAGTTAAATACTCCCATTCCGTTTGAGTAATAGGAAGAACCTCAAGTCATATTTCTAAACGTGCTCAAAGTTCTACGTGTCGTGTCGGGTGATCGACCGAATTAACCAACAGAGTGCTCGGTGGGAAGTGGGTTGAGTGACCACCAACGGCCAAATTTCTTGAACGCTTCGGTACTTTGTAGAACATGTCAAACTGGCAGGCTCCGCTATCATTAGATAGCAGTCGATAATTGCAAATATCTGCGAAAGCTAGAAACAAACCCAGGAAACTTCATTCGGCAAAAAGAGTTAATAGCTTAGCGTATTTGGGTGTTTAAATATATCCAATGAACAATGTGTTGGCGAATGCTCTATATCAAAGTCCTTTCACCTGGATGGATAGCAGACTCCCTACTTTTATCGACATGATTCGATTGCAGTTCTCGAGGGTCAGTGCACAATGGAAGGTCTCGATAACAGCCGTGATAAAAGCATGGAACACATGATTCCTCAAAATTTCTTTAAATGTATGAAAAAAGAACAGCACTGGTTTACTCCTAACAATATCATGTCATTTATAAAGAATAAGTTGTATTAAATTTCATTTCATTTTGTGTAGGAGCCTATTTAAAAATACTTACGCGTAATGTTCTCAGTGCACCTACAGTTACATACACAAATCGTAAAACATTAACTGTTCTTATCAACGCCGCGCATGAGTTCCACCTTTGTCCTTTAAAGGCATACGTCGCCCGTTTACGTAATCGCGTAAATAGACGTTATAAAAACTAGAAGCAGTTTGACACTGAAAATAGCCTGTCACCCCACCCTAAGCGTGCATAGTTAGTTAGTTGCGTTGAACAACTCGTGTTCTGCTTCGTATGACTATCACAAACATCTTTGATTCTCATATAAATTTCACTACAATAATATGGTTTTAAAACTTGAATGATTGCGGATATGATACGTTTGAACATAACGGTAACTCACGATGTGTTTTTATTTTATATTTCGACCCAATTACATGGATCATGGTCACGCGGATTTCTAATCGCAATCGAATAATTGTTAAGGACATAAAAATATCTCAACAAAACATCAGCGAAAACGGGGAAAGTTGAAACAGTCTGGAAAGTTTCAATCACTCATATGCAAGTAGATCCTAATAAATCAGTGGGCTCCGCAACCAGATCTTGGCTAAACGCGGCACGGAAGTAGTTAACTCGCAATCTAAAGCAGTGCCGGTGATAGCGAACGATAAAGCTGAAATTTTAAATGTCTGTTTACCAAGTAACACGGCCATCTGGTATTTTAAGGTTCACAGAGAACTTGGTAACGGAGATGTTGGATTATAAATCTGCCGTAAAATTTTTTTCACTTTTATAGTTTTATGAATAGTAAAAACTAATTTCAACCCAATAGTGATCCACTAAAGAGAGATTTCCAGTGATTGCAGTCCAGCTTACGTTATCAGTGTCACATTTTTGCAAGGGCAGGTGGCCAACCCGTTTCGGAAGTTGTCACACCACTTGACGGCTTCCAACCTTAACCTTAACATTAACAAGTGTTATTCAATCAAAACAACCCACCCTTGATACCCTCGGATGCGCGGGAACCTTATTGAAATTTTAAAAATGGTCACACATCGAACTAGGGTAAAAGTTGTTTTCTCGGCAGTGGTGATTGACAAAGTATTTACGGCTATGAGCGATCAACCGGAACAGACAGGTAATTGTTTGTTCTCGCGTCACGGGAGTTTGTGATGTCTACATGTATGTTTCCATGCCACCGGCAATTTGAAATCCTGGTGCTAGGATGTGAGTGTGTGAACGTAATAATGAACTAGGATGAATGATTCGTGCATACCACCCCTATTTTATGGGTCGCGTTCAAATTCAGTAGCTCTTCTAATACCTCTCTCTAAAGACTTTAAAAATCTATCTTTGCGAGTGTAACGGATACATGGAGGTATTATTAGTGTTTGTGAACAAAGGTAAACATAATGATTTCACCTGTCGTTAGTTATACCTGTCATCTTGGCCGGGGTCACTGACATCGAGCTTCATTAAAAAGCCACCCCGTTTCCTCCTTTGTCGAAAACGCTTCTGTGTTACCTCTAGTGTTACAGATCAAGTGGCCCTTCTTTTTGGTGGCTACTGACATAAACAAAATGTCATCTTCACAAGCCGTATTTGTCCCACCGATGGACTCGGATTTCCTCACACAATTATTGGGGTTATGGCCATAGTAGTCTTGCTAGCCAAGTGGAAATGGGCATATTTTCAAACCTTTGAGAACAAGTACTCTCAGGTATGGAAGTTCTCTTACGATGTCTTTCTTCACCGAATTTAGTGATAATTAATTTGTTATACGCACATATGTTGAGAAATTCGTACGATTATGACCAAGTGTATATTATTATCTCTCTGTTTATTACATACATACCCGTTGTTGCTCTTCAATCCCTCAACGATTACGGTACACCAAAACACCGCTCATTATCCAGTGACCACACACCACGGCGTGTTGCGACCGGTGACGCAAAAACCCGCTGTTGTAATACGATGTATATAATACTCTTCACACACACATGCACATCTACCGCAGTAGTATCGTTTGTACTTAATTTGATTATTGCGTTCTATGTTTTAAGTACGTATACAATTATGGCTGCGTTGTCAGATGTTTTTATATGGTGTTCATTGTCCAAAAGTCCATACAAATGTTTGACAATAAAATATTGTGGTTGGATTTTTCCAGTATACCACCTTTATTACATTATCCACTTTAATTTCAACCTCTAATTTTTTTTATATGCTTTATGTTTGTTTACAGTTGATCATTAGTAAATGTTTATAAGTTATGGTTAAATAATGTTTTTCAATTTAAGTGAAGCGATCGAATTCTATTCATTTCGAACTGAATCATAACTTCAAAAATGAAGTAGGCACAAGTTTTCATTCTATTTTTACTGATACATACAGTGATTATACCGGTATGTTTAGGTGTATGGGGTAAAAATATTTCGAGTCCGGTCACTATTTATGAACTTAAGTTTAGTTTTTCCCGAAGTGAAGCAAACACGTTATTCGTGTAAAGGAGAATAGTTCAAACTTCAGTCCAATCTTTCAGAAATAATATTAATTCAAAGCATTGAGTTTTATATCAATTATGATTAATAAATAATCATGGTGTCAATCTTAGGACACTTGAAAGATAATACGATATGTTAGTGTCTTACGCCGTTCCTGTCTCGTTACATCCGCGGCCTTTGCCTAGATAATGGTAAATATAGTTAAAAGGTATAAAATATTATTTTGCTGCAACCATTCTATATATATATATATAATTATATAATTTTTAAAACTATATTACTTTTATAAGAAGTATTTCGGAGGTATGTATGTGATGTGTTGATGAACGCATTCATAAGAGCTACGTCGGTGAACACCTGCGTAAGGGTCTGGGCGCGCGCCCTTCACAGCTGTTCTTGTGTGAGTCAACGACCACATCTTGTTATCTTTGATAGACTTTATGGTATATTATATAAAGGCAGGCTTGTATAAAGGCGGGGCCTTCTTTTAATGTTATTGTTAAAATATTACTATATTTAGGTACTGTTAAAGTACTTCGAATTCAAAAGTAACATACGTTCTGTACTTATACAGCTTTAGGAACCCAATTTAAGTTAAACATAAATGTTTTCCTTTTGTAACTAAAAAATAGATGAACGATTTCTGGTTTTTCTGGTTATTTAGCAACTATTGGATCGATTCCTAAGATTGGTTCGTAGGATCAATTTAAGATTGTAAATCACTTTTATTTTACTTACAACAAACAAGATCGTCTTTAAATCGGAGTGTAGGTCGAAGTCAATTCTTAATGTGGCGCTTGCGTTCATGGGAGAAATAAATTACGTGAACAGGTGTTATCTCAATAATGTTTACAGTGTCATTCTGTTTTTGAAGTCCCAACTGCTCCTCACATGTAACAATTGATGTCCTTTCGAATGTATGCATTAAAATAACATACACCTTGTTGTAGATTGGTCCTTTGAGATCATTTAAATTGTGTGACCAGGAATGTATCGAATTAAGCATTTCATGCACTGTAGAAATGCGGTCTTAATATTCTTATGTAATGCATAGCGACTGTTTCTATCAATCATTGTTGTGTCGGAAGGTAGGCGCGCTAGATCTTTACCGAGTACAGTTATAATGACATTTATGAGCGGCCACGACAGTCTTAAGTTACGAAATGGCGGTTTTTAGAATAATAGAATGTAAGTTACAAGATTTTTTTTTTCTTTTTTTCGGTTTCTATTTATAATTTCATAGATGATATAAATTTTACTAATTCTGCAACCGCACTTGAAGCGTGCTTGCGAATCAAAGTCTATATTTATAGTTATGTTTATGAATGGGCTGAAGCAGTGTATGATGTATACGGAGGAGGTATCGTCCGCAGGATAGCATGGTATATGATGCGCTGTAATCATAGAGTATTCTCTAGGCCTCCTCACTTAAAAGTTATGCGCCCTTCAATTGCAGCCAATCAATCAAATATCTTTTTAATGCCTGAATGTTTTGCAAACGTTGATAGCAATGATTGTGTCATGCTAGAGGTATCTATTAAACAGGTTTCACGTCAATTATCGCGCACACGCGGCCGACCAGCCTTGAAGACCTTGTAATATTTCGCATCCTACACTCGGTGCTCGTTCCTTAGCGATATCTATTGTTTATCGTCGATATGGCCATGGATCTGATACAAACGTTCGACGTACGCGAATGCCGGGGTTCGCTATTATTTAAGCCTTCATTGTGTTCAGTTTTGACGTGTGATTTGTTTTGAATTCGGATCGGATCTTTATGTATAATCGTTGATTCATTTGTTGGTGATTGTATGTCTTCCGAACAGCTCAAACGATTGAGTTCGTAAACACACAGTATATTTGTTTTGTTAGTAGCTGTGCTAAGATCGGTAAGGGGGCGCTGTGGTTTATTGATTGTTCAATTATATTATAATTGGGTCGTAATTATCCGTATATTGACAACATATCGCAGAACAATGTAATATTCTACGTAGGTAAGGTAGGTATATTAGTGGCGATTTGATACTTCATTCACTATGGTTGTCTCCATCCGGAAGTCTACATACAGCTGGACCAATAAGATATACATCTTTATTTATATTCCGTTTTTATACCCTAATATTACAGGTTACTAACCCAATACGTTAACAAACAAATCTAAAACTAATCTTAATATTAATTAACAATAACAAATCACATAAAGTAGAATTATAGCAAATTTTGTTCTATTGATCATTAAGTATATGTACCCTGTCTTGGACCTTATTATCATGGACATAAATGAGCCGATTAAAAGATCGACAATAATACAGAATTTTCATTATTATTATTATTTTACATTTATCATCATCATCCTCCTGCCCTTATCCCAATTTTATTTGGGGTCGGCGCAGCATGTATTTATGCTGCTAGGGTTTTGGCTTAGATTTTACGGTCGGCCGCCTGCCTGAAACCAACCCTCCTTGGGAATGCTGTTGTGGTAGTTTACTCGCCACCGCGCGGGTCGCCCAAAATGCTGGTGACATACACTAGGCTAGTTCCCTTTAGTCGCCTCTTACGACACCCATGGGATGGGATAGAGCGGGGAGGTCACATTCTTAATCCGGGACCACACGGACATTATATTATTTTACATTTATGTACTTAGTTATAATGTATTCAAATGGAATTTTTTAGTTGATTTCAACCTTTTTTCTGTCCAACAATTATGAGTATAAGATGAGTTAGACAATTGAAATATTGAATATAAGTTAAGAGTTGTATGACAATTAAAATAAGATAAGTGTACGTTTATAAGAAAATGATGCAATGTCGCGTCAAGGTGTTAAATATACTGAAAAAAATGTACACGTACAATACTACTGATTTTTTTAATCACATATAAATATATATAATTGATTAGGCTGGCATATTAATAACGCTACAGAGAAATGTAAAATGTGAGATGCATGATACTATTTCTCCGTTTTAAAACATGGTAGGTGTATTAAAATATATTCTTTAAAAAAAATTCATAATTAGTCCTTAATTGTATTATAGTGATATGAAACTGTAGATCTATTTACATGTATAGCCGGACAATATTTGAAATAATCATATACTGCTTACGACCACACATTGGATAATACGTTACCCATAGAAGATTAGTATAAATAAATCACTCATTAAACTGGTCCGATCACTCGGTAAAGAAGTTTCTCTTTCTAACAACACTTTTTAAAAAAACTTTTCGATTAATAAATAATCGGCAGTGGTGCACGCCCGATTTAATTTCGCATAATAATGTTGTTAGGCTACACTTTTTATTCGAAAAGCGGGCGTTAAATTAAGGTTAATTAATTCATGCGAATAAATCGGTTGCGATTTCCGATTCGATTAATGTTGAGATTTTTATATTCGTTTATGATGTTTGCGTTGTACGCTCTAGAAGTGTGGTGGTGGACGCGGCTGCTCTACAGTACCATGGGCCGCACGCTATAGCAACATTTCCATCGTAATTGAGCTAAACGTAAAAGTCAGATTGTCATCTACAATTGGGATGAAGATATTGAGATAACTTCGAACACATAAGTGATGGACGTGATGAAAACTCAATGGTGCGTCTTGTAGTTCAGGGTCAAGTAGAAGGTAAACGAACACGAGGTACATCGCCCACGCGATGGACGGATACTATTAAAACCACAAATAAATGTACCATAATTCAATGTTGTCACAACGCCATCAATAGACCCCGATGGTGACGCATTGCGAGAGCTGCAATCTTCAAGGAAGACCATGATGATCCATAGCCACCGTTGTCATCATAGGACCACAACCATTCTGTCAAGAGTGTACGACTGAGGAGAGAGTTTGTGTTATCTGTATCCTGTATTATTGTGCTATGACAGAAGTTGTGGGTATACGGGAACGGGAAACGGGATAGACTTAACTAGTCTATATTTAATATTGTAAATAGAGAGTACGATTTTTGTGAGATTGTGTATATGCGAAAAGTAATCCCTAGAACCAATGGCAACATATTTCAAAAATTCTTATAACATTTGAAAGGTGCACATTCCAAGCAATAAGTATAAAACAAATTCACCGTCTCTCCGTCTGATTGTGATAATTTCAAAAACTGCGACGCGGATTAGATAAATAGATTAGACTGACTAACGAGAAAGGCTTAGGTATTATGACATTAAAGAAAAATTTATAAAACGCCTGATGGAACTGTGAGTCCGTTTACTATTTGTGAACGCAAAAATCTAGTCTCCCGAAGCGAAGCGAGTTCCTAGTAAATAATAAAAGGAATACAAATTTATACGAAATCACTGCTTATGTCTCCTAAAAATTTTTTCTAGAAAACCTGCGATTGAACATTTTTCACGTATGGCGACCTATCACAATCACAAGCGACTACACTACTCGCACAATGAGTGTTTGTTTTAATATAATTTTGGTATCGTGTGATATGGTAAAATGACGCAATATCAAAATGATAACGCCTTTTCTGTTGACATCAAAGGTAATGAACCATGTACAGTGAGTTCCTTAATCTGTGAACACGAGACTATACTGATTGTTCACATGAGATTACGAAGTCTCCTCATTTATGCATCGGGTGAGTAACGACGCAATTTATATTTCTGTGGAGGATTCCACATACTTCTCATAGACAAAAGCATTGAACACCTTCAAAAGGATCAGCGTTATTTTACGGGGCTTGGAGTTCGTTTGAAGGTTCCAGAGTTGACACGTGAGTTACCCATTGGAACTTTTAAGCGACGTGTTAAATAAAGCACAACTTACAGGTGAAGGATATTATGGTATAGATGAACACATTAATGACAAGGACGTATAGAAATAATAGTGTCTAAATCAATTCTTTGCTGGTTTAAACTTAGTTTGTAATTGCCCTGTGTTGTTTTAAACGGAGTTTCTTTCGTCATTCATCTCCTCAGTGTTAAGACACCTTTTAGAAACGGTAGTAGAAGTAAAAAATGACGTGCAGAAGTGTATTTAAAGAATTGCTATATGATTAAATGACTTTGAATTTGAATTCAAATACCAGCTATCATAATTGCCATTGCACAATATCGTTATTACTAATTATTAAATTATCCTTTGCATTCATTGAGAAATAAATCAATTTATCAATGGGAAATTCGTTATTTTTATCACATAACCTCTCCTAAAGAAGTGAAGTATTGAACATTCCCCAGAGTGCCAATTATCGAAATAACCATTGTACAATAACGTGTTTACTAATTCAATTATACTCAGTACCAGTCGGGAAATAATACAATTTAGAAATAGAAAAAAAAATATTTTTCGTTTTATAGGGGTTTTTTTTTACTGAATATTGTTTCTAATAACTTTATTTTACCTTTTAGATAATATTCTTACAAAACCGAGTCTTTCTCAAGTTACTGATGCCTTTGGAAAACGTACCATCTATAGTACAATACAATTTTCACATTATTTATTAAGATGTGTGGGCGAACTCGATATGAAACGTGAGCAGTATTTTTCTACGGCATCCATAACAATAACTTTTATTGCGATATCTGTGATATGTGTGTGCGTTATTTGTATTCGTATCTATTGTAGCTCAATTGGAAGGGAATGCCTACTGAGGTTAAAGGTCTGAGATTCAGTATCCGAGATAGACAACGGCAGTTATTTACCTGATAAAACCTTTTATATTATAATTATATGTATAATTATTTAGTACGCACAACACATTTACAAGAAACAAAATATGTATGAATAACATATACCTACAACAGTGCTACTTACTGATAAGGAATATCTTCCAGTAGGACCAAAACTGGAAAAGTAGTACAGTGCCGCACACTTAGCGCATAACGAAATAATATTTATATCAAATACAAGCAAATTCTCGGGTCTTAGGTATTTTATGTCTTTAGTTGTACATGCTGCCTACGGCACGGGAACGCCAATGCGGTTGGGACGGGTGAAAGTTTCAATACAGTTAAGATACCGCAAAAATTTCAAACCTAGTGACTTCAATTTTGAAATAACACAGCAGATAACGCATGGTTGACACATTGCCTGCAATCGATGTTGGTGTTGTAAATGTTGAAATATTACTGTACGAAATAGATAAATGCAAATCGATAATTGAATAATAGTAATACGTCAAATATCGATATCATTAAATATGTTATTTAGTTACTTAATTCGGTGGTTGAAAAATGGTATATGTAATGTAATATCGATATTGTTAATTGCATTAACATCTGTTTTTTTTTTATTTGGTTTTTTAAATTTCTTTTTTGTAAATATAACTTCAACTTATATTGTCCCACTGTTAGCAGAGGGGTTAAGGCCGTCACGCCCAAAGCTTCTTTGTCGACAGACAACAGTTTGGTGATTGAGATTACTTGTGTTCCAGATGACACGCGCGGCGATAATCGCATACTATCACGTGACAAATTTACTCGGTTCTCATATAGGTTGGAATAAAACATAGTAAAGAATAGAATATTTGACTCCACCAGCGTCTCTGGCATGTCGCACATGTAGGTCCCTGAGATCGATCTGAAACATTTGGGGTGTCAATTAACCCGCATTGTCTAGCGCCACTTAACATCCGCGTTGGCAGCACACCTACAGTTATTCTCGATTCTCTCATATGTCATGAGTTCAATAAACTACGCTACGTATTATAATATAAAACAAAATCTCAATCTGAACGGGATAGTTGCAAGAATAATTTCCTACATTTTATAGCGGTTCTTGCTTATGGAAAGAGTGATTCACAAGGAAGGTTTAGGTTAGGTTAAGAAAAATAATTCAAAAGCGTTTGATAAAAACGTGTAGCGGTTTATTAAGGCGTGGTCACTGCGGATGTGTGGGTCATGCTTACCTAAGCGAAGCGAGGGTGGGTTACTAATAGCTCGTAGTGGTATATTGGTTGATATCTTACAGTTTAAAAGCGGTCATAGCCCCTAGCCCTAGCCATAACCTCTGTTTCAATCCGATCAATCGATATAACTACTCTGTTTCGATTTCATTACATTATCCGCTTTTGATTGACGTAAAATGGGATTTACGTAAACAAGTGTAGTATTGGCTTGTTCTATGAGTTAGTCTAGTTTTAAAATAAATTAGATTAAAGATTAAAAATTAAAATATTTAGTCCAGATCTTCCGGTAATTAATATTTATCGAGTCCATGTTATCGTATTTCTGGCAAAATATATAATAATTTAATATAACTGGCATAATATATTCCATCTCTTCAACATGAGAGTGAATAGGCTATTATAAGTTAGTGCGTTCAATATCTTACACTTCATCACCCCTCACCATCAGGTGAGATTGTTGTCAAGCATTAACTTATTGTATGTAAAAAAATATAACGAGTACCGGAGAAGGCATTATGTTTGTTCTCCAATTTTGGGGTATGTGATGTTTCGATTGGGTATTACCATGTCAGTGATCTGTGTCACACTTAGTGCGGAGGTTAAATTTAAGAGCTTTTGTTCATTACATAGTAATTGTTTCGCTTCGACAAACAATTGCTACGTTTACATATCGCACTGCGCCAAAAGATTTGATACTTTGGTTCATATTTAACTTAAATACAAAAAGAACTCAAACTATAAAACACTTATAATATTATTTACTAATATAACGTGTGTATAGATAACAATATTATATTCATACAAAAATGGACAAAAAAAAAGAATTTTTGTACTCGTACTCGTTGTAGATTCGGTCCTATGCAGTTTTAATATTAGTATAATATATTCGTATAAAATTTATTTTTAATCCCAATTCGCTACACCTTGCAGTAAATTCGTCGCTATAATGTGCGCGTCATTACGATTGTATTCTGCGTTGGATGTAAACAAGCAGATGTCGAAGTTTTTGTGCTGTATTATCTACACAGCTGCCAGATATTTTAAATTAAGTACGATCGTGACTTCTAAATGCGGCTCTCACCTTTTAATATACTACAAGGTAAATGGTTTCGGTGCATTCCATTGACTATCATTCTTGCTGAACTTCAGGGTAACAGGGAGGGAAATAGAAGGGGAGAGAATTGGTGTCCGTTTTATTAATCTAAGTATCCGTATTAACTAAAGACCTAGATCTCTTAGGCTTTTGATCATCAGTGATGGTACGTAAGATCTACTCTGCAATAAACATTTGATGCAGACCTGTATACCGCAGTCTGTCACTGTACGAGTACTTCTAACAGTCTTTAAATCACGAATGTCTGTTTTATAAATGTTAAAAAAATATTTTAGTCAGTATACTGGTGTTACGATTATTAAGGGTTATTGTTCAGTTTGAATGACTAGGTACATTATTATATTGTAAGTGACCATACTCTACTAACTTATTCAAAGTTTAAGAGCGATGTAGGTACTGATGCCGCGCCGCCGCCGCTTTAATCGGATGAGTGACGTTGACAGAACTGCTCCAAGTAATTTGTTTGCATACTTGTTATTTTCAGGTATCTTATCTATTCGTATTCTATAAATTACTATTTTAATATTTCTTTCAATGCATAGTCATAGTTTATCGAATGATTTCGCAAATAGGCATTGTATAGTTGCATGTATGGACGGGTTGCCCGTTCTTAGTGTAGTCTCAAGTAACGTCAACCTCGGTTATCATTCGATTATAGTCGTCTAAAATAGCAGTAAGTCTTCTAGCTTAAACTGGCTACTAACTAAGCTACAAATTACCACTGGGACAACGTAAGCTCCACAGACCCGTTCCTTCAGTTTCAGTTCATTTGACTTTCACATTTTCTAACAATAGTCTTGGAAGAAACTATTCAGAATTTCTAATTAGATGCAAACACGCGATAAATGCATAGGTACTCGTAGTCTATAAATAACCGCGTCCTTACCACACTTTTTAATTAGATACTCTGTAATAAGATTAAGCTCCGATCAGGCGGTTACACAGTACGTGTGCGAGTATAAATAGTCACACCCCCGCCACGTCACGTCACGAGTGTCACGTCCGACGACGGATGTTGGGGATGTGACTGCAAATCAACACTATAATTTTGGTGTTTTGTCACGTTCTAATAATAATAACTAATTATAAAGATTCAAATGAATAGCTGACATTTAAGTATTAAAATGATTATAATATAATTGACATTATGTAAACTAAAATTTGCACGCTATCTCTATGGTAAATTGTGAGCATTGTACTATATAGCAGTAAGATCTTTTGTTACCACAATTTTAGCAAATAAAATATTCATTCATTCATTCAAATATTCATTCATTCGATGGATTATGCAGTAAAGTAGTTGAAGTTGTAGTTTGGTTGTTATAATTAAATCTGATTCATGTAAAAAAAGTTCTTAGATCAAAGATTTAACTTAAAAATCTTCTATCGCGAAGATTCTAAGTACATTGTTGACACTTGTATTTCAGTTAGCTAACCGGCATTCGATCGTGTAGTTGATAGATAATTTTACCGCGCACTAATCAACATGTACCACCACCCCTAGGGCATTGAATGCTTCAATCAGATTGACACAAGCCGCAAGATTGTGATAGTGTTGTGATGTCGAGTCCAAATCTATTTAGTGAAAGTTGCTTTAAATTCATAAACTTGACGGATATTTTAAAAAAGTAAGCTTTGACAGTAACAAAGTAGAATTACATTTAAATTATGGAAAAAAAAAACGCAACTTACAGGTTCGGCCCCATCACAGTTTTATTAGAGTACTTTCGTGTTTTCCCATTTTATTTATTAAGGGTCAATTCAGCTTCCAGAGTATGACTGATGTCTTAGGGTGCCACATATCTACACATACTATAATTAGCAGATTGATTTTAATTGATTGTAATTTAAGCCCGATGTAATGTTGAACATAGGTATCTTATTAGAGAGTAGTTTTTACTAGATACCGTAAGATCTTTAGTTAGCCTTGTGCTAAAATCTGATTAAATTTGGCTGGTTATCATCAGGCCCAATCCCAGAAGGTCAATAAGAAATGCCCTATTTGTACAAGCTTCATACAAGGTCATACAAGCTTCTCTATCTTCGAATGAGCATTGCGTTAAAATCGATAAGGCCGTTCCCAAAATAAGACAGACAGATTAAAAAAAATAGAGTTCGTTTTTCTACTGCTATCATAAAAATACCTATGTACTTGATTGAGGGCAGTAATTATGAAAACACGGACAAATACATCAGGGTAAATCATTCCTTTTTAATGTGTACATACATGATGGTTTTCGTCTAATGTCGCAGGTGCTTCGCTCGGAAGTTTACATTCAATCGTCTATATTTGTAACACAGTCAACGGGGCACACACTAAAACAAGCAAAAGCCCAAGTGTTTGAGTTTGAATGGAGTTAACCGCGTTTGTATACCCATCTGTTACACGCGACGAAAGATGTTCTGCTTTGAAGAAAGTAGTTCGGGTGTTCAGGCGTTAATTAAATAAATTTGTTGCGTTAAAAATTACGTAGTCGGACATATTTAAGCGGGACATTATTTATTTACCGTGCGACAAAAATTAAATTCAATGAAATTCTGAAAAACTTAAACGTTTCAGAATAAGATACAAGACAATCGTAGGTAATTATTAAAATAGGATGTACATAAAAACCACATTTTTAAGTGGAGTAATGATCGTAACTTCATAGAGATTTAAAATCGTCATGTTAAAACGAACGTAGTTTAGATATATTTTATTGATTATACGTCGAAAGTTGTGGTTTAAGAAAGTGGTTATATAATACGTGAAAAATTGTCAGGCGGAACCTTACCTTGGATTTTGGAGTTTAATTGTACCAAACTAGTTTTGTTACGAATAAAGGAAAAAGTATGTTTAAAAAATTTGAAGGCGGAAACTGTAAATACATATCGGTAACGTAAAGAAACAAATCACATGCAAAATCCACAAACATAAGATAGTCCGTTAAACTTCAATTATTATTGTATAGCCGGTCTTGGAACCAACATCGTAAACATTGAGAACAAAGCACACAAAGCGCATTGAAAAACAAAGATACATCGGTGTAAGTAAACAGTATTCAGCCAGGAATGTATACAAATTAATATTAGTTAAATATATAACTTATTCTTCACAGGCGAGATAATAATAAAATGTTAAGTCCCAGTGCCTTTTAGACGTCGCTGGGCGCTGTGCCGAGCTGTCGAGTATTCAGTTTAATCCTGGAGGTAATCGTACACGACGGGTTTTTTAGGTCTAACTAGCTACCACCCTTGCTTTTGTGCTTTTTCCATGTTTCGGTGGCAATGTCGAGGAGCTAGTAAGGAGTGCCAACTTACTTTTTTAGGTATTTTTTTAATTTATCATGTTCAACCCGTAAAATAAATAAAAATTCCTCGCGAATTCTTGTCTCATATTCCCCCCTAATATTAATAAACTGTCGTCACGAAACACTCTTATGAATTGGAAAAATTGCGTGAGAATCTTGTTAATAATTTGTAAATTATCGCGTACCTTCAGACATACTTTGAAGGACTTAATACCATGTAAAGAAACAACTCGTAATAAGTTCTAAATTCTCATTCGATTCGAAACCACGTGACCAACACAGGGAACCTCAGTACTTGAGTGTGATTATGTCTATATTATTTTAGAGTATTTATAATTACATTCCGCTCAATGTGCTCTGTATGTACCCATTCAGTAAAAGTAAATAACATCATAAATTGCGTCCGCAAGTGTAAGTACTACTTTTACATTTAATATCTTTGGACCTTCATCATTTCATGTAACGGATATTTTATCCGCTCCTGCCGTTAACGGTAACATTCATCTGCTTCACTGCCATTTTCTTATCAATATCATTTTCATTATCAGTCTACATGTTTTACCGACACGACCATAATTACAATCATTAGTGATACGTACCCACCTACCGACCTCCCTGAACGAGAGGTTGGTTGCTACCAGTAACGGATGTTTTAATAATCGATATTCCTTGAATCATTAGCAGTATACGATGGGATTTATAGTGCAGACTAAGACTCATTAGCAGCCCACAATTCAACATGGGTTCCTTCAACCGGGCGGGTTTGAACGTTGCTCCAGTGCGTTATTGGGGACTTCGGTAACAGAATTATTGATGTTTTTAGATTTCTGAAGGTTTTCAGTACAGTTTAAGATTATCTGTAATAAAAGTAGAATTCCAACGCTTACCAAGTCTGCAACACAGGAAAGCTCACTAAATACTAGCCGCGTTTTTCATTGCTTCACGTATTCAGTCCTTTACAAATGACATAAGCCTATGAAGTAGAGTATTTATACACTAGTTACTAAAGCAAGAGATCGAGAATTATACTCGGGTAGAATAAAATTGCCAATGAGGTCCTCGATGAGCCGGATGTAATATATTTCATTATCACTCGAAGACGACAGTAGTACCATAATGTAATAAATAATTCGCAGGTCCTAAGGTTAATCTACGTTCCATATTGCAAAATAAAGTTCGTCGGCCTGTCATTATCGTGTCGGTATGCGACGTAACATAACGTTACTCGCGTCCTTCCGCACTCCGATCCACTAATGACAACAACAGTTGACTTGCCTATCCAACTTGCGCATGTACCTTTATACTTGTACTTCGTTGACTCAATTTTCTTTTTTTTTATTAATTATAAATTATTTTTTATAAGTTTTATTATATTGCTTGACTATAATTTCACCCGATTGTAAGTGGGAGATGTGGTCAGGAGCGGTAAATGTATACATGAAAAGTATCTTTATTCACTCGTGACTTGAACACGGTGGCGGGCAAGCATTTCCACTACACGATTAGAGTTATAAATGAGGCGATAAAACGCTACGTTCGTACAGAAGGGGTGATAACAACGAAAGTGTGTGTGTATACCACCGTGAAATAATATAGACACATACAAATATACAATACAAATATTCTTTATTTGTACACCAAACAAAATTACACATAGTGATTTAAAGTTACATCAAGTATACAAAGGGCGACCTTATCGCTAGGGTAGCGATCTTTTCCAGGCAGCCTTTATGTAGAGGAAAATATTCTTATAGTTCGTACAATGGGGGAGGCGGTGTACAATAATTTGTAAAGGAAAATTATATCTTTGAAAACTTAACAGTGATAACAGAAATTAGGTGATAACAAAACAATATTAATTAAAAAGGAAAGGTTTCATAAAGCAAGATAAAATTCTTTAACCTGCTTTTACATATTATGTTGTATAGTTTTTAATACAGATTTTTTGTCATATAAATTAGATCATAGAAGGTTGAGGACCGGCTTCGCTAGTCACGGGAGGCTTAATTCCAGATTTGTAGCTTCAAAGTGTGATGAATGTATGAATTGATAGTTTATGAAATTCGAAATGTTTTTGACAATACGTTTAAAATAAACCGATGTTCCGATGTCTCTCGAAATGGCTACTATGCACGTAACTACATACGTCATTGTTCATCACCATGTTTTATGATTGCTTTATATCCAGGCTACGAGGCCCCTCGCTGTACGACATCTCTTCATCAACGTATATCACAATCGTTACCATCCACGTAACTGCGTTGGTATTTATCATCGTGCCTCACGATTACGACTATGAAAGAACGACGCAACAAGCAGTCATTTATAAGTCAGCCAGTCGGTCACTCAGCCAGTAAATCGGTTCGTATGCTCTGTATATCTGTATCTGTATCTGTATATCACTCCAAATCTCGGCGTCCCAATGACTGTTCCTTGCACGTCCACTGTGGACAGAGACAAATTGCACACTTAAATTAACTAAGCTTACTTACCTACCAGAGAACAACTAAGTTAGACATCGGTAAGGGCGTCGACCGACTAGGTATGCTATGTGACATAACTCTGTCGGCGGCGCCTCGCACTGGTCAACTTGCAACTTAACAAGTCATCATTGTCAATTACTGTTCCATTGCGGACCTGTGCTACTGAACCTAGAGTCGATCGATTTTCAATCGTGCGCCTTTGACTCAAAGGTCTCCGGATCGAACTTCGTGGTTTTGACCACTTGTAGAATAGTTCCGCGGTGGCCGGCGGTTGGTGCTCATCGGTAATTGAATTTAGTTGTCGAACTCCCCCGCGTAAGTTTTGAAAAAAGGTTTAAGTGTTAGTTATCTTAGCTTCAGATATTTATTATTATTAGGTTATTATCGATCGTATCGCAGTAAAGTGCTAGTATAATATAGATATGCATTTAGTCTGTTTTATTTTTGTATCTCGGCAATCTTCGCATTTCCCTATAAATCAACATGGCGACGGCCGGAACACAAAGAAAAATTAACCAATCAAGTCTGAGTGGAATTAGTATAGGATCTTATACTGCAAATGTATCTTAACAATATTTTTTGTTTCTCGTAGAAATTTAATATTTACGATTTTCGTATAGGTTTCCCTGTACTAGGAGAGTAATTTTCGTGCATTTTCTTTTAATATATATCTGTGTTTCTCCGTGTTCTTCACAACGATCTCGTATATATAATACTAGCTGTGCCCGTGACTTCGTCCGCGTGGAATTTAACAAAAAAAATAATTAGTAGAAATAAAAGTAGCCTCAGCCACTCCTTATTACATCAAGTACCTGCCAGTGAAAGTCCCGTCAAAATAGGTCCAGCCGCTTCAGAGTTTAGCCGGAACAAACAGGCAGACAAACAGACAAAAATTTTAAAAAATGTTGTTTTGGTATATGTAACGTATTATACATTCCGATGCATGTAGTAAAAAGCGGTTATTTTAATATTACAAACAGACACTCCAATTTTATTTATAAGTATAGATATGACATGATCCTAAGTTATATAGTTAGATATAATTATTCTTGTTAAAAAAAATCTAATTTCCTAAATTAATTTTGTTTATGTTATACGTTCACTATAGGGTCACGAAAAAAACTCGTTAATATTTCAAGGGGGAATTGCAAGTATATATCGGTAAACTCAAGATACAATTTACATAAAAATACACTTCTTTTACATGTCGCGATTCATATAATTGACGATCCCGGAGGCCATTTGATATTGACTGCGGAGCAAGGAATCTTGAGTTGAATTCCCGGCCGGAGAAAACATTTATATGACATATAAATGTTTGTTCTCTGGTTATGAATGTTTGCGAGGTCATATTTGTGTATATCCATATCACCCACCACACAGGGAAACATAAGGAAAACATGCTCCGCTAAGGTTCCACTTAACGGTCAGACATACAGGCGGACAGACGCGCGAGTCACATGTTACGTGGGTGTCATTTGTACGTCGGATGTTCACATCTAAAAAGCGGCGGCTGATAATGATTTTAAAAATCGATCCACGTGTCGTTGACCTCGCCTTCTTTGAAGATACATTTTATGTGCACACTCCTTCGATTCCGTCGTTCAGTAAGTAATAAATAGCCGCGTTTAGCGCCTAGGTGTGTTTCGGCCGTGTCACCGTAAGCACGCTCAAATAACGCAAACCTTCCCCTGATACTTGAACGTCGCAAGCTTGCAGTAATAGTACACTTTATAATAATTATGTCGCCGACCAAGGTTTTACGCTCATGTAACGCTACACCTGATGTCCGAACGATATTCATTGGTGTTGTGACGGTTTTGTGTTGAGAAAACAAGTTTTTTAATGCATTTTTTTGCGTGTCTTCGTACCACATGAATTGCATCTACATTGAAATAATTAAATCGTTTTTGCTATGGAATTTTTGATATTATTTTGTGTATATACTTTTTTTGTGATAAATTTCTACATTTTTAAGTAATTACTTCTGTACTGTACACACAAACACGCACACACACACAAACACGCGCGCGTGCACACGCGCGCGCGCGCGTGTGCACGCACTCGCACGCACACTTACACTAGGGTTCCCTGTGACGCAGTTGGCACGGACACAGATGAATCATAACCACCAACCAAATTCGAGAATAAACATTTTATCAGTCATGTATAGTACAAATGAAGGTGTGTCGCAATCTCAATTTCGAAATAGAATCTGGGACGTTTTCTTAGAGGTTAGAGTCAAATTATCGAAGGAAACATCTCGAAAAATACTGCGTCAATTTTTTTTATCGAAACTGCCATTCTGTTCGGTAGGGTTCATGTCTTCGTCATGTCTACGAACTGGTTTCAATCACATAATTGAGACAAGTATTATGGTTTAAATATAAATAATCTCCATCGTCAATCTTGCCGATCCTCTCCGCCATATTGCATCAGATCGTTGCACTATTACCTAACATCCACGCCTTAGGTCATACCCGCCAATAACGAGATATAAGAAGCCCTTACATATACATACTATTTTGTTGGATTTTAATTAATGCGATTGGATTATTTACGACCAGTCTTTAGGTGCGGCTGCCAAATGAAGTAGTCACCGTGCATTTATTTTACAAATGTACTTCCCCCGATACAACCCTCGGAGCGAATTATATTAATAAATGTTTTAAAAACGCCAAAGAAACTCCAATGGTATTGTAGTCATTTATTTTCATATTTACGTAATATCTTATCACCGTCAGCTGATGGTTCGTAGTCTGTAGACGTGCTGAAAAGGGCACGAGCGATTGAAAATAGAACTTCAACTTCATGTCACAACGTGTCGGAGAGACCTCAAACTGCATTTGAAATGTTTAAAAATCTACTTAACTTAAACTATTCATGCGAAGTGCGTTAATAATGATAATTAACTTCGTCATAATTACAATCCCTAATTATAGTGCTTCTGCTAAGTTCAGGCCTCGTCTCATCTTGAAAGAAATTAAGGCTGTATACAAACTTACTATATCTATATGTATGAAGTCGGTAAAACATTAAAGACATAATTAAATAAATACGGCTTAACGAATTTCATACAACTTTAAGAACATAGGAGAACTCTCACTGAAGTATGCTCGTTTCCTTCGCCAAAGACCCTATGAAATAGGAAATACTATATACCATGCAGAAAAGCTAGCGTTTACCTTTCGATTCAACTAATCGAAAGACGATACAGGAATTAAAATAGACATATTTTTTACTAGCAAACCACCCTCGCTTCACTTCACTTCAACTTCACTTCAGAAAAACTACCCCTTACGCTTAGAAAAAACACCTGCATTGTTTTAGATTGATTCATAACTTTCTCATAAATGTCATGTAATGGATGAATTGCAATGAAACGAACTTTGAATATTAAGTGACGCTTACTGCAATACATTAGTGAAAACTATAACGAAATCAATTTAAATTGGCTCGTATTCGTAAAAACCACAGACGAAAAAATCTAACGTTAATAAAGGTCAGTAATAATAGTTTTTCTTATGTACAGAAAGCGATCAGAATTTTATTATATGCATCTTTCCAAGGGTACTATTTCATCGAAGCATAAATATTACTTGATTTTTTTATGTTCCCGATCTCCTAAGTGAGTCTATATTTCCCGACAAGGTCAGGGAGCGAAGCAAATGGAGCCTTCCAGCGAAGGTATTTCAAAGATTTACTAGTAGATTACTAGATTTTACTAGTTTACTTATATCGTGCCGAATAATTTAGAAACGACGTGTGACATTTGAAGTAGGAATGTTAGCATGCCGAACAGATTTTGTTTAAAAAATGTAGACTCATCAAGACTACTGTAGGAGTTTGTCCTGATCGACATAGTCAGTACAATCAATAACGCTACGTGGGCTAATTATAAATGGCACGAGCCAATATGTGAATTTAATTATACGAATCTTTTCTCTATCAACATAAAACAAACCATGTAATGGATGTACTCGTATACAATGTTAATCCAATAGAAAGACGCGAAATAACCCTTGAATCAATATTGTAATAGAACGAGACAAAAAGTCGACGGTTGATGGTGCAGCAATTCCCTGTAACAGTTGTCGCATCCTAACGCATTGGTGCACGACCGTTGCGCACTGCGACCACCGGACGAGCTCTATATTACTTTCACACGCAGACAACTCCCAACTTACATTTATGCTGTCAGCGCAATTTCACCTACATACACTTGCAACACACAGTCCCCAGCTGATGCGCTAATTGTGCTATATAATGCGCGTTGGTTTTACAAAAAACTGATCGGAATATAGCAGATTCGATGAAAGTAACAGATGTATCTCCACCCGAGCGTATATATATGTCTTTGTTGCTAGCGGATGTGAGATGTTGCGTTTTATTAAATAACATATTGTTCAGATTAATAATGTAAATACTTTAAAATTGTATCTGAGCAATGTGTTGTGAAACCAATGTTACTAACGAGGACATCTTAAAAAGTATCTAAAAACTTAAATTTTAATTGCTTAATTGTTAGTCGAAGTATATTTTTAACTTTTTCCTTATCGCCCCTATCGGATATTTTAAACACGATAAATTTTATCTAGATTACAAATCTATTTCTGTTCCACAATTTTGTTCCCGTAGTTAACTGAAAGACGACGGTTGAAATTGGCCTCGCAAATTGGTTCTGTCTGTCTGTCCCGCCAAATGAATACAGGAACTATTACTATGATTGTTATATCCATGATTATCATTTCCTATTTACTAGCTGCTAATGTAGCATTGAAACACGAGTCCAATTCTAAATCATTATTATTGTTCATGTTTGTCATGCTAAGGTAAGCTGTAAAATGGAATGTCTGACCGCGGCGTCATCAAATTTCTCACCGACTTTGAATATGATTATTATCCTATTTGATATTGCAATCTAAAACACGTTTTGTCGATTAACTTGGAAGGCTTCGTGTTATCTTCAGATATCAGCTTACTAATTTGTACATCAAAAGTTCTGGTAAATTGGCTGATCGGATTGATATTACTCGTAATATTGTGTTACACGGCAAATGGGCTGGTCTAAATAGCACTACATATGTTAAAACAGCTATTTGGCTTAATCGTATACCAAGATTCGGTTTGATTCACCTTAGCCGCTATTATCATTGCAAGCGAGTTGTTCCTACTTCATCGTACAACGATATAATAGTCTTAGCGCCGTTGTTTTCCATTGTATACTTTATCATCATCAATGTCGAGTCATTTTACCATGGCCACGTCTAAACTCACCTCAACGAAGATGACACAATGGTCTTATCGTCGGCGTGGTTGCATAACATGATCCAAATCGACCATGTCACTCTCAGAGTATCACTTCTGACATTTTGCAACGCTCGTGTCGTTTCTCTTTAATGATCACGA
The DNA here is from genome assembly GCA_003671415.1 of Megathymus violae. Taxonomy (NCBI): domain Eukaryota; kingdom Metazoa; phylum Arthropoda; class Insecta; order Lepidoptera; family Hesperiidae; genus Megathymus; species Megathymus violae. The sequence goes on from PDGT01000051.1 coordinate 366,534, forward strand.
CATTATCTAAAATTGATTTTACCGCCAGTTTGTCACGATTCTCAATGGTGTTGGGAGTTCTTTTTTATAATAAACATAACGATTTTTATCTTTCGATTGTTTAAGGTTCTTTGTGGAGTTCTAATGATACACTCTAGTAACATCAGTCAGTAACGCACAGTGTTAATTGGAATTGATTTAGTTGTCTAGCGATTTAATGATCAGTAGTTGGTCTATGATTTATGAATACACGGTATTATTTTATTACAATTCTCAATTAACAGTAACTATGATGATAATATTACTAATAAAATAACTCTCTACAAACAGTAACAATTTTGTATAGAAATGAACATAAAGATCTTGAAGTAATAGATTTGAAATTTAACGAACAGATGTGAGGTAACAGCATTTTATAAAATTGCATACTTTTAACGTTGAAAATAACTGCTTTGTTTCACAAGACCATTGTTTGTTAATTCTGAAACCTAGTAAAGCGTTCGTGTAGAGAGGCGGTTTGCGTAATGTCTAAAATTAATTAATATCCGAACACACCGCACGATACCAATGGTGTTTAGTTTCGATTTATCGGCAAGAGACAATTTGTCCATATCGGTTGAACGGCTCGCTCATTTAGTAACACTTTTACTGATCAAATCCATTTCAGTCACGCTTTCTTTCTTCAATGCCATAAAAGTGGATTCATTTTAGAGAACAACACTTTTAGAGTTTAATATCATGTTAATCGTGTTTTAGTCTCTTATTTGTTTTTTTCGGTGTTCATAAATGCGATTAATTATGATTGTACCTACTCTATAATTTTCTATTTTAACTATTTACTTAACTTAGTTTATTACATGCGATAAATCCATAAATGTCCTTAGGCGACACGTTTCTTGAACCAAAACCAATCATTAGGCATGCAGAATCTAGGGCAGAAATTCGCAAAGCCAATTTAAGTGGCTTACGTTTATAGAGAACTTTAATGTAAACCTTGATTGAATACATTTAGGTAAACCTTAATGAGGTCCATAAAAGGGCTCGATTTGGATAACGGCTTTACTGTGACTTTAAAAGATTATTTGTGCCAATTGTTTTTGGTAAACGAGTTGATTCAGCAAAGGTCTTGATTGAGGCCTATATAAATAATAATGTTACATTCACCTGTGCTCAGTTCCGCCAAGCAGATTTGATTGTGTCATTCGACAAGCGTCTCAGTGCCCTACTTCGTATCACAGGGTTTTTTTTATCTACCTGTAGCTTGTCTGTATCGACCTGGCAAATACAGGATGATAGCCTCGGTCCTCTTTAAGAATATTATTTAAGGAAAAACGGAATTTGAGATAAACAGGTGGAAAACAACTCGTTATAATAAATAAATAAATAAACGTTTACACACTCACACCCCCGCACTAACATTCCCTGTGTTGCGGGTGGCATGGTCATACACAATTATCACATCACAAACACCCATGACCCGAGAACAAACATTTATCCGTCACATAAATATCTGCCCCGGTCGGGAATCAAACCCGGGACCCCACGCTCGGCAGGCAAGGTCACTACCAACTGGGCTACGGAGTCGTAAATCGCGTTATAAAATGATATATCATGATCACTGTCTTGTATGCAAAAATTGTGTCACCAACATTTGTCTCCACAGTGTATTGTATGCTGCTTTTTGCACAACTTTGGATAGGTTTGAGATTACAAATGTAATTTGCATCTTACTTAGGGCTTGAATATCTCGGACACATAGTACAAAGTATTTCTCTACGAGCTTTAATATCTGAAATTATAATTAAAAAATACAGTTGACAATAGTTGGTAGTAAGCACAGGTAATCATGTAATCCGTTTAGCCGTTTGCCAGCTATCAACCTTGTCAGTAAGAAATCTAAGAAACGAAATATTCAATTGCTGGAGTGGAGAATAAAAAACGATTTCCATATTGTAACATTGCGGTGGTGCAGCGTCGCAATGTAGGAAACGCTTAGTCAAGCCTGTCTTAATGACCCATTCACGTGTTGCGACGTCTCGCGTAATGGGACGCACGATTTTAAAGTCGTATATATGTACGTTCATGCGCTGCATGGATGTTTGCATCTTTTGTTTGTTTACCGTCATTCAAGTTCTGCAGCCGAGTCTTTGGTTCGTGTTCTGATTTTTTATTTGTCTCAACTCACGGGATGGTTTGTTTTGGACTAAGCATTCCAGGAAGACGTTAGTTATAACGTTGTAAAGTATACCCATTACAAAAAAATAAAAGTCAAAGCTTAGGTTTTTTACCTAATGTACGATTTTAACAAACGAATTTTTACCAACCAATTCATATTTCATTCACTATGTTCAGATTAAAACTCGCCACACTGATGCATCTTTCACGAAAAATTACCTGTATTCTATTTAAACTTGCAATATTAATAGTTTTATGATTATTTGCAAGTATCGTACATTGTGAACCAAGTCATTATTTCACAAAGCAGAAAATTGAATTTACTTCACTCCTCAGAATGCAGTAACTGTTGTTTAATCAAATTTGTATTGGTTTAATACTATATCATTCCAATAGTTGCTATTAAAATTACATCTAGTTGTAAGATGTGTATATTTAAATACACTACAATTATTTTCTCTTTATTTAAAGTTCTAGGCAAAAACTGCCAACTGCAAGCAAAAACCAAAGTCCTCACGATGCCTTAAGCGTAGCTATAGCAAGTGAGCCGAGAAAGTTTTCGTTTGCGGGTCAAATGTTTTGGCTGTATTTTGCGTTTACATTGTTAAAGGAGCCTCAAGCGTTTGTTTTGGTATCGATGCTAGTACCTCGTGATCCAAACCAGGTCGCAGCACGATACCTGCACCAGTTTCCCACGGACGCTTCGCCGAGTGAAATTCACTTGTCGGCTATCCATAACCATCATGCCTTACGGTTTTAAGGTTACATCCTTGAGAAAAAAATATTTTTCATATTGGAGCAATTTTTCTGCAATATTGCTATTTTCTTATTTTAGATGTTATTTGTTATACATTGAACCTGCTTAAACTAGTATCTATTAAACATGTTATTCATACTTTTGGGCATTACGAATATTATTATTATCATCATATATTCATAATTAATGATATAATCAGAAACTATAGTATAGTTACTAATTATGTTTTTCAAATTCCGTTCAAACTTGAATTTTTTTTTTAATATTTTTCAGTAGCTGGATTAATAAATGATGTCAGTATTCAATGAATGGCCTCGAAGAATTGTGAAATAATTTGAATAGCCTATTGTCTACATGCCGTCAAGAAGTCATTAAACGTGCGCTCTTAATCCCCGCACGTCGAGCGGACTTAATTAAAATAAGCAACAATAAAAATTGTAATAATTCAACTATTATTTACTAAAGTAGACTTTAATACTTGTTATAATAATGCTTTTAAGAAAGCTATTAACATATCAATGATCTGTTGCACACGCCCAAAGATTTTAATTTCTGTATAGTTTCAAATCTATATAAGGCTTAAGAAACTACTTATTACCTATATAATAAAGCTTTTCATAACATTATTCACAGTAAAGCACTTGAATTGCTCATAGAAAATGCAAGAGCTGTTCACCACAGCAAAATAAAGGCCTAAAACTCCAAGGTGTTTCTGAGTCACTTCGTATCCACCGTTGTTTTTTGCGGGTTTGAGAGGTTTTTGTTCTATTGTAATGCGGAGATGGAAAAAAAATAATGACTCGTTCCATTATGTTTCGGAGGTCGATGGAATTGTCTGCCTCACGTCTTAGCTCTGATCACATTTGTATTACCATACTTTCAATAAATCTTACGGTCATACTTATGTACTCGTTGACTGTGCTCGTGTCTTCCTCCCACGTGTTAACATTTAAATTAAATTTAAGGTACATTTGTTATTTTGTTACAAATGTAGAGGGTAAAAGAGGTTTTTGGAATTGTTGTCTGTCTTTCTGTATGCCAGTCTGACCAGGTGTCACACTTAAACCACAGAAGCATATGAAAGATATTTGGCATACAAGTAACTCATATTATGGATCATATAATAATAGCAATAAGTGCTCTTGGTAAAGTTTTGTTATCATTACGATTTCAACCTTTAATACTTACATTAATGGTCATCCTACAAACAAAAGTTTACTGTTTGGATTCTGTCATTAATATTAGTGTAATAATCTCGTTTTCCAAGACTCGTGTTGTGTTGTATGCAACGAATCATCACGTGAGTCAGCTTTGCGACCTTTCCCGCGTCTAAATTCGCTCTGGCAACGACCCGCTTGCGGTAATATCCTCTTTGATTAATGAATTAATGCATAAATTGTTCTAGTGATAAGGGCTTCCTTACACTTTTGTTTAAAGTGTTACAATTAACTTGATGTATTGTATGATGATGATGTGAGTATTGTTTAACGGGTGTACTGCTGAGATATATTATATGTGTGTGCATAGTTTATGACAAGAACTATATCATATACATATACGCAAGCACGTACGCAGTCACACACACGAAGAGGCGCGCGAGAAAAATGTTTGTTTTCTTTTACAGGTCATCATCTAACTGACTCAAAACGTTGCATGTTATGCAAATTGATGTGTTTTTATGTAGTCATATAGATTGAACACAGTCATAGTAATTAAAAGATTAGCACACAATTTTTTTATTTCTGGTACAAATGTTTGTGAACAAATCTTTATATATGTAACCCTATACATGTATAAAAACACGTCATTAATGCAATGTAATTTCGAAACTTGTTAAATTCTAATAATAAAATGAACTGCAATGACATCAGTGATACTGTTTATTTTGATGTTATGATGATCTCAATGAGCACTTTATAGATATGATATATTTCTATTGTTTTCGTAAGTTCTTCATATTAAGAAACTTTTAATATGCAAAAAACAATAGAGAAATGGCTGAAAATTATCTCAAAATTTCCAATTCTAAATCTTGCCATGTATGAAGTTAATAAAGATATATACTGATTTAATAGTTGTAGAGAATACAAAGAAACCATATTATAGTCGAATGCTTTGAAACTTCCGTGAATCGCGTGCCACCAAAGCTGAGTAAGCCCACGCTACTTGAATCTCTTGTATGGATTCACGAACAATGTATTCAATAGGAACTGATATAGTTCTTATATGAGTAATGTTATGAATAAATACAGGTATGAATTTTGATTATTCTTATTTCGTTTATATCAAGTCCTCTTGCTGTAACAATTTCCTGACCATAATGATCCTTGGGCAACTTCCAGTCAGTGACTTCGTCAAATCTTTCGGTGTTAACAACTGTCAAAAGTATTGATATTTTTTTTTAATTTGTTAAAAATATGAAATTCAATACAAATTTCTGACTTTTCCAGTGGGTTTCCTAAAAATTTTGTTACATTTACAACCTCGTCCTGTCAATCACGAAAAAAAAAACAAAAAAACGTTAAAACAAATCGCTCTGGACGTTTCTCAAAAGACCTTTCCAACAAGGAGGCTGTATATATATCTTACTAAACTTTACTTCATTTACAAGTTCTCATAATAAAATTATTAGATATATGTGTGTGTGTGTGTACTTAAATGCTCAAAGAAATTTGGCGTTATCGATTCTGCTGCGCCTCGTGCCTTTGAGCTAAGTTCGCCTACCGGACGCGACCTACCGAATCGGACACGGACGCCAAATGAATACTAAAAGCAACATGCAACCACATGTTAACATATATTTATGTATGCCACTAGCGTTCCGTTGTGCCAAAACATCTGCTTTGTTGAAGCGACGACCGCAGAGAAAATTGGAAACATTCAAGCCTAAGCAGACTTCTTCGGATCCTTATAACTTTGCACGATGTAAAAGAGAGAGTCTATACGAAACTTATATTACCATAACAACGTCAAGCCGTGCAGAATTTATGAATTCCTACCGCGAATATGCCGCTTAATATCAAAATAGCAATCTGATTCAGCTTCCGAATGATTCACAGGAACCTGTCTTGAACAATAAACTGACGCCGCGACGTATGAATTCAGATAAGGGATTCCCTACGTAGTACAAGCCGACGTTAACCGAATTTCTATCATCTTTAATTGTTGTTGAATAGGTATATAAATATTTACATTTATAACTGATTACTTATTACTTGAATTTCTGTTCTATTCGCGTTATTTTATTCTACCATTAAAAAAATATTTTTTTTTTCATTCTACTTCAGTTCCGTGATATTGCTTTACTAGTGAAAATAAAATATTTAAGAATAATGTGACAATAAACATTTTTAGTATCATGATTATGATACATGCTCATTTCGACGTCATATTAAACTTACAAACGATTCATCGTACTTTATATTGATTGCTTCTATACCACCAATGTTAGTACTGCATTGCAATTATGCTATTTATAATTTACAGCCTAATGTATGTTTATATTCATATGTACATTACTGTCTAGCCTTGAATGTTATTGTGTTTATACAAATGTGACTAGATCGCATCGAATATGCTTTACGAAAAAACATACGTTCGTTATTATTTCTACGCTTATCTAAATAAAACGACCGAAACTTTCGTTTTGATAAATTTTAATTATAACGGGGAGTATGTAGATATGTGTGTTTTCATATGGAAGTAAATTTTGGTCCTTCGAGCCGGGTACAGTTTGGAATTTGGAGTAGGTACGATGTAAATTTTGCAGACATTATTGCGTCGCAAGGCATTTTTTTTGTGAAGCAAGCGTACAAAGACGTAAAATTTGTAATCGTTATTTCAAATTTAGAACCGTCATTAACGCTACGGTTATGTATTTCGCGAAGTCTTAAACACTTTCAGACGACTGTTTCGTATATATTCATGTCATTATGCCTTAATGTCTCAAGGGGTAATCAATAAGCAATTACTGAACGATTTACGTTCCACTTCAATTAAATTAAGAGTAAGTATGCTCCACCATTCAAAGCAAACATAACATTTCATTATGAATAAGAAAGAAACCTAAAATTACCTAGTAAACTTAGAAAGTTCGTACATACATGTTTGTATCTATATTACAGGTATTATAAATCTCAATTAACAATTGGTTCTTTTATACAGCTAATATGAATCGCAAGCGATCGATCGAGTAAAGAGTAATGTAACGCCAAGCGTTACTATCACTATGAGTAGAAATTTGACTCCTACAAAAATTTGATTCAATGCATCAGTGCTTCGGAGGCCTGCGGGCGAGATCAGAACTTCCAAGGCACAGATTACTTACTATCCTCTTGTAGCTATAGGCACTGTAGCAAAGTAAAAAGTTTTAAAGTGTACAACAAATTGACAAGCGGATTATCGGTTCCTATTAGTTTATGACCTTTGGTAATGATTGGTGAGGTCTCAGATTGATAGTGGTTATGACCACATACCATTAAGTGGCTCGTCTACGCGTTGCACGTTCATGTCAACTGGGCCACTAGATCTTTCAATATGGGCGTATTTTTTATGTTCCATTATCTACCAATTGACTGGTCAAACGAACCTGTAAGAATTGTATTCGGATCTTGGATGTTTGTAAGGTTATTTTCGTGTGTTTTAAACACCAACCGACGAGAAATCCTAGTGCGGACGGAGTACGTGTGAAAGCGGGAATTATGTCTGTCCATACCAAAATTTCATGTTAGTCTGGGGTCGTGACCGTAAAAGCATTTATTTCAGCGTTCAATTTATTGGCACTAGTACAAATCGATGTGTATCACAAAGCTTGAGAACTCACTCACGACCTTGATGACTGCAAGGGCTGGGCCCTCGGCTGGTTAAGTTACTTGGCGCGTTGAATGGCCACTACGAAACAATGCAACATTCGATAGGTACACATTTCAATATGTTTGCGCGGTTGTAACTCTAACTAAACCTGCGGTCACACTTAGTGAATATTTTGCAACGCTCTTACTGAATGTTTGTGTTTGTGCTTGTACTCATGTTAATTGGTAAAAACTTATTTACCTGATTTAAGTTTTAAACCCTAATAGATTTTTGCGTTGGCCTATCTGTCTGCTCTGTTATTAAGACGAATGTGAACCTCGATTGTAGTAAGCACGCCTACCGATCAATAGTTCTCGGATTCCAATGCCGTACGAAGTAAACATATTTACATAATATATATCAATTCCCAAGTCACAGGTATTGGTAATGTTGTGTGTGTTTTAATAATTTGCTGGTGTGTGTGATTTTAACTGTAGTAAAAAGATAATTCCGAACTCTCACATCCATCGAACTTCAGAATACAAATTGTCCTGTCCGCGGGCGCCTCATAACAGTAACTTATCTTTCACTGCATAATCAGTTCAGTTGTTCCGTATTTGTGAGGATGTGGTATCACAGTAGGTACTTGAGAAACACCTTATTATGACTAGACTAATGATACCTAGAGCGTACTCTACAACTCTTATCTAGTGCGGACTATTGAAGATGTTAGTAACAAATCGAAATGTAAGATAATTTGCTGCCCGGAGGTTTAGGGAACGGCTCAATGACTTCTGTGTAACGATATCTAACGATGGCTTACGGTGGCTGCCGACGCACTTCTGCGCTCGAGAAATTTTACCTTCACCGAGTCTTTCATCCAATTAGCGACCCCGTCCGCAGTAGCTTATATCGGTCAATCACCAACGATCGACCCACGCCGTTGTCACAACACAGACTGAACCCATAAAATTTCACAACGATACGTATAATTGATAACCTTGTACTTGCGCTGTTGTTGTGTGTTTGTGAAGCTCCGAAGACGTCCGATAAACAAGTGGTAAAGTTGTATAAAATGTATGATTTTTTTTTTAGTCTTCTTTCAGTCCTCTGTCTTTAATAATTGCTTATGCCTTGATTTATCACATTGACATTTAACTATTTACATTATATTGACGTTTGATTGACACATTTTTTTCACGTCAGAATTGGCAGAGTAACCCGATATCTCGTCAGACACTTGCACCTGTTGCTGTGTTCAGAGCGATCAAAACGAAACGTTGGGCCTGCGCTTGCAGCTGTACAAACTGGACCAATTTACACGCAGATGTTTTTAAAATGAATATCTGAGCAACTAAGACTTTATATATATGTGGTATATATATATATACCATAGATGCTTCTCGTAGTGATCGTATTTAATTGACCAATTCATTCATTCATACAATATAAGATTTGTTGATAAGATTTACTGTTATGACAAGTGATGCTCTAATCAAATGATTGACAAATTCGATAATTATAAAGTCTATAATAGTAGTAAAACTGAAACAGGGCCGAATCAGTACCTTTTTTTTAATTCAACGTATGTAGGTACGCCTAGACGCCGATGTGTTGGCCATAACGTTTTTTTTTTCTTTGTTTGTAACTGCGTCACATGGAAACCACTGAACAGATGTATAGTATACTAGTAAACTGCCCTTACTTCACTTGAGAAAATCTCCGCCTTACTTACCTCCTTTCAGATTTGATAAAACATTAATAATTTTAATGTTTACCCCATTTTATCGTTGTTAGTTCTATAAATAGGAAACATAGTTATTTATTTCAATAGCTACAATAAAAAAAACGGTGAAATGATTACATTACATTCTTTACGAAATAACTTTGCAACACGCGGTTTACACATATTTATCAACAAACTGGATTGGATGTAAACGCTCGATTAATTTAATGAATCAAAGAATTGTGTCAATATCTTGAGATAACTGGTATTTTTTTTAATATTGTTTTAGCAACAGTAAACTAGACACAGTATTGTTAGATTGAACGCGATATCATTACGCCAGTGGTAAGTAAAGGGACAAAGCAAACAATTTCCATTCATAATTCACTTGATGCCGTCCGCAAACAAGTCCGCGAGCAGTCGACCTTCCACCAGTCCGGTTTGGTCGCGTTTAACCCTTTGATGCCGTGTATTTGTTCCACGTTTAACCAATACGCTCCGTTTTGTTAAACATCGTTAAATTTTTTTAATGAATTATTGAGTCATTGAATTATTATTGTTATATTTATGAAATGTTTAGACTAATCAATTTTAATATTAACAATACTTACAATTAGAAATTTATCTCCATCAATCCAGATATTTTTTTTCCATTTTCAAAGTAACACAAAACTGAAGTTTTAGGAATGTTTAAATTTTTCAACATACCGCAACAGGTATGGTAGGTTAAGTATCGAAATCTCTTCCACGATTTTGTTTTTAAAACTTCAAAAACACAAAATTACATTTCGCATTACGAAGCTACGAGAGAAAACTTTTAAATTTAAATGCTGCAATGAAAGCAAGTGTTACGCTACTCGCAAGGCTACTCAAAATCACTGCAAATTTAAGCATTTAAAATTAATTTCAAGGACCTAAGTCCAAGAGTATCATGTAAATAATTAAGAAATAACAACCCTATTTTAAATTTGGTTTTGTTAAAACATACCCCATAGCAAACGAAAAGGGTTAATTAAGACAGTTCAGTTTGCTTTGGCATGTATTAAGTAACGGCAGCTGCAGGTACATTCTGCGTCTTCCTAGTTCAGTTGTAATTATATTATTTATGTTACATTCTAACTCACTTTTTGCTCACTAAACGAAGGCCGCCTGTTCTATGCAAGTGCTTATGTATGCATACATATGTTACTCGTATTAGACTAGCGCATGTGATAGTCGATATTTTAAAGTTTTTCTACCTTGGCGTTACAAATTTTTCGAAGTTATGTAGTTAGTCGAAATCAATTATCTCTTCCTTCCGTCATGGAAAATATCGCGAGGAAAATTAAAGCTTTACATATAATATTCTCACACAAGTGTACCTATCTACAATTTAGCCAGGGACTCCTAACGAATCGAACGAATTATGATGATTATAATTACAAACAGATCAACTGATTACTGTTTAAGTAAAATTCAAGGTTTCTTTAAACTTAGAGTTTACTTGAATAATTCGAAATGTATTTTTTTTTATTTCGCTACCTGCTCTGCCGGCTGGCTGGTCGCTTTTTGTCAAACAAATGTCATAACAGGATCGAGATGATTGTGATTGAGAACGTTCGTTCAGTCGCAGCAGGTCTGTTAGACTCTAATGTTATTTTTATTCACTTATTATTGATAACAAATTTAATAATTGCATAGTATGTTGTTCACTAAAATATTCACCGAATTGTCAATTAAATGTGATCAAAAAATCTTTTAAATCCTAAAATTTTCATTGATAAATGTTAATTCAAATGTTTTACTTTTAAAAATACTTTGAATACAACCGGAGGAGAAGTTTCAATACACTATTATGCGATTGCATCCATCGCATGGCATGCATGGTTGTCTAAAACCTCGCGTTTAGTTTAAATCCAAAACAATTTTCAATAAGTTAAATATATTAATCATACTCTGTTAATAATATATCATTTTCTAATATATTTGTAATAATAGGTTTAAAACGTAGTAATAGCAATAGCACAATGTAAAAAATAGTGTCCTCGATGATAAAATTTTACACTCGTTATCATTAATAATTGTTACATTACGAATTATCTTTGTTTCGCTGCCGCTGTACGGGACTATTGCATTTGTAAAGACTAATGAGGCCATTGCAGGTGCCTCAATCGACGCGTTAATTGATTACTTTTAATATGTATTATGATTCATTTCAAATTTATTCAGGTGTATGTATTTGTGATAGAAAGAGTAAGATAGAAACAGGTATGCCGCAGGATGGGTAACGTAAGCCGGTCTCCCTAGTGTGCCCGTAGTCGGTGCCACGCACCAACTGCAAACTCTGTACATATTAGGTTATTTTCAACAACACTAGTGGAATGTGATTTAAACATTCCGTTTACATTGCTCACGTCGGTCGAAAGTCTTGAGTGACGTGTTCGTATCTAAGAAAGAAGTGTATGGACACTACAAGCTCGGTTTTTTTAATATGTTTATGCTACTTAGCGGTACTCGCGGTATGTATCTAACTCCATATTTATTTGTGACTAGCAGTAGCAAGCCGCCCTCACTTCGCTTCGGAAAAACTATGTCTTACGCTTAAACATTGCACCTGCGTTGTTTCACAACTCGGTTTTTATAGTTCTGTGAATTAGAAATATATTTGTAACTTTTTTATTTATGGGCGGATTGCAATGGAACGATCTTTAAATATTAAGTGATGCAGAAACCGGTTAAGCTGCTTCTGAGATTAGCCCGAACAAACGCATAGACAACCAGACGAACAACCAAAAATTCTAACATATATTTTTTTTTTACTTCTATTGCGTTAATGCAGGCCCCTAATATGTAAGTAATAGATTTTCTCATATGTCGTGTACAGAAAGTGATCAGTTACAATTTTATTAAATGTATAGTTTCACTCTTTATATCGGACCAGCACATTTGAAATGAATTATTTATGCTTTTAATAACGTAGTTGCGACATGGTTGTTTACAAAACTATTGACTTTGATTACGAACCATTTTGTGACGGTATGTTTATGAAAAATTATAAAGAAAAAAAATAACTACAAGCATGGTATGGGGAGGTTTCGTGAATTTAAACGGTGGCACAAAATTAATATCATTCTTCAGTTTCACGGCCATGTGAATAGTACTCACAAAAGATTCACCAACAATCATTTCGCTTCTACAATTTCTATCCATCTTTCTATGCACGCTTACAGTTACGGCACGAATAGATAGTTGATTGATTACAGGTACTTTTTCTTGGGCGTTAACGATACCATTTGCGTCCTTATACCTAAATCATCTAGAACATCTCAAGCTGGCCATACCCGCTCACCCGGTGAATTTCTTTTCGCTCTTCTGTCATCGTTATTAATTGATTTTCAAGCGTTGATCGTTGCTATATATCAAAAAAACCCGGCGACAGTGGCCTGTACAAACTTGGTACCGGGCACCGACCGTGGTACCCGACCGTGGGTGGACAAGTCTCACGGGTCCGATTTGTTTTTCAAACGCCTCCATATAACTGTATCTAGCGCAATGCCTCTAGATCGCAGGCTCTCAAACTTACTTCGCCTCGTTTGAGGCTTTAAATTACTAGAACATACAAAATTGCGCGCAGCTAATGAAAAAATATTGACTTTACATTGGTTCGATCATAAGCAACTAATACAAACTGGGAAACCTCTGTATTCACCTACAAAAGATCAGAAAGTGAACCGATACACGGAGACAAAAGAAGATTGTTGAGAGGGAGAGAGAGACAGAGTTGACTGTACCTCATTCAATCGAACCACATCAATGATGTAGGTGGTATTTGAGTTCCTATTAAAAATATCAGGAAATATGGTCAGCCGTTGTCGCATCACTATGCAACAATTTCTTTGTGGCTACCACCGCACCATGGAGACTTTCAGCGCGATATCCAACGTTCCCACGCACTTTGAGAAACACTGCTCTGGTCATATCCACTTGCGTGCCGGTAACTTGTAATCAATTTGTGCCAAGTGTACTACCGCCTTGTGAATAAGATCGGTTACGGGGGTTTCAGCTCTAGTAACCAATTACGCAGTCGCTGTTGCCATCTTCTCCGCAGAAACCTCTTCTGTGCGTTAGGTAAACTATGTGTCTGTGATCGGAAGGTATTTGAGATGATTGTGTTGCATCATTACTGTCTTGCACTATCGAGCTCTCGTAGTTAGCTCAATATCCCAGAGCTGCATTGAAGTGGAATAATAATCAAATGGCTTGATGGCTTGAATTTCTACCTATAATTCATTTTTAAGACCGTAGCCTAGTTGCCATGCCTTCCGAACGAGGGGTCCCGGGTTCGATTCCCGGCCGGAGCAGACATTTATGTGACAGAAAAATGTATGTTCTCGGGTCGGGGATTTTTTTGACGTCTAATTTGTATGTGTCCATACCTCCCGTAACACATGTAACTAGTGCGGAGGTGTGAGTGTGTGATACAGTAAAAAACATTTTAAGTTTTTGATTAATTGAATACGTTTCATAGATTTTTGTCCGTTTTAATTGATCATTAAGGCACACGAACGCCCATTCAGTACGTAAACAATCATCCTATATGACCTCTTCCTGCTTAAACAATAAACAACAATTATAATAATTCATCGCATCCTCAATGCGAAGTATTGAATTCAAATAGTTGAGTATGTGGGCGGTTCACGAGCACGACGCTCCCGAAGAAGAAGTGATTATGTAAGATTTTATTAAAGTTCTTTGTCCATTGTGAATATTTGAAGAATTTGAAGAGATGAGTCAGTTTGTGATTTCATTTTATGACAACCAACAGTTGCTAAGCGAGAATTATAGTCTTCAAAATAACTTTTTTTATCGACATTCAGTGTTACGTAGTCAGCACCTCAATATCTGTGACCATCACATTTGAGATTGGTTATTGATGTATTGCTACGCCGGAGGATGATGAATAATTACAATAAGTACAATCATTAAATTCCGGTATATTTGATATTATAATAATAATAAAATCTTCAAATATATTTAATATTAAGATTAATCAATAATAATAATTTAAATAGCAGAATTGTAATTAATTTATAATGCAAACAATTTAGTAGATTTTATAATAAATACTGGAGTCCGCCATTTTGTATCACATTCATAAAGCAGTCGTCGAGCCGAGGACATTGCTGAACGTC
>PDGT01000051.1:381232-444765 GCA_003671415.1 Megathymus violae
ACTCGGTAGATCGCCAGCCATCGCCACAAGTCGTCTGGCCATGATCACTTCTATAAGTATCTATGTGTTTAACAGCATTTATTTGATAAACAAATTAATATAAAAATTCTAACTATGCATTGCTTTCTAACTACTTCTTCTTTTAACATTGGTTACAACATATGGATACAACAAATAAGGGTCATGTCATATATCAACGTCATCAAAGTTATCATTCACCACGAAACAAGCATTACCGAAATTGTTCGATTTTATTTAGGTTTAACACAAAAATAATTAAATTCCTTTGTGTGAGGAATATTACCGGAATGAAATTTTTACCTTATTGATAACTCGTTGTGTGCCATAACATGTTTTTACCACTCCCATCTTGGATTTGAATAGGTCACGATTTATGGCATTCCCATACCGCCCAACATCCTTCTACGGAAAAACTGTTTAAGTAAAAACTTGAACTACTCAATGGAATCCCTAGTGCCCTGGGCTATTTGCGGTACTTTATCAGTTACTGTAGACTATTCTAGATTTACAGGTATTTATAGAGCCGATTTAGGGTGAGAGAACGACTATCGTGGGGAATCGTAATATTCTCGAAGGCCCTCATTGAATGTAAATTACTCGTGGGTGCTAGTATCCTTGTCAAAGTTATTATAAACGATAGTGGATCTAAGGCTTTGATAGATAAGATTGGAATTAGAATGAAGTGCTATTCTCGTCAGGCACAACTGTTAGTCCCAGAGGCGCCGGCGCCGTGACTTCTGTTATGCAATACTTCAGTTATGCTGGACAGTAAAATTCTTGCGCAGTGTGTTTGTGTGTTTGCACTGTTTGTTGCGTACGAACCGATAATAAACAAATTTTCTAAAGCGTATGTTTTTATGATGTAGGTACTCGTGTCTGCTAATAGAGTTCTTTACTGCATTCGTTGGCTTACAAGCGTCGATACCTTTGAACTAATTCTCGTATAGGCCAGTGTTGTTTATGTGGGAAGCGGACCCGTAACCAAAATTTCATTTTAGTCACGATATTTTTTAATAGAAACTATTTTATATCATGAACTGAAGGTAAATTGCAGTCATCGAGACTCATCTCACAAGTCCAAACTCCGAGATGACATGTCCGCTGGAACGAAATATTCTGTAGGCACCTTCATTATCAATATAAGTGTAATTCAACGGTATAAAACATTGCATTGCCCCGTATCTGCATGATCTTGTCGCGAGCAATACGTATATTTTACGTGTACACCAATATGTTTTTTTATGTAACTAGTCGACAAACGAACTGACAAGCCACCTGATGGTAAGTGGTCACCGTCCCCCATGGACTTCAGTAACACCACAGGCATTACTGAAGTTTAGCCGATAGAAAAGAAAGCGGGGACTCGCTATATAACTGGCTCTCTGACACTGACCGAAACACATAAATAAATCATTTCATTGACGGTTGACTTTAGGAGAGTGGTAACTAGCTTGTCGGTCAAAATACCCTACCACAGGGCAAGTACCGTTGGGATTACACTGGATGGTACACAGCAGGTTGTTGAGCAGGGTGCACCTCGAGCAAGGGAGGTTGGCTTGGAACCGAGGATGGATAGAGGTATTTATAACCAAATTAACCTTTAATAGGCAAACAGTAGTGAAACTTCTTTTAGTGACGTTTCTAGATTAATACACTTCAGTGGAGTAACATAGCACTTTATTAATAGGTAAGAATTACAACTAGTGGAATGAATGCCTAACCTCCTCCAAACCATTTACTTTTATATTTTTGGAACAGTTTTGCCCTCTATGTCATTCGACGGATGTGATCAACGCAAGTCAATAAAAAATATTTATTAATTAACATTTAGTATCAGGAACAACACATTTTGATTTAATTTATTTTATCAATTTAACACTACATAAAATCGTTGGTACCGGATAAGGAAGCTTCAACTGGATAGAGGTTGTATTTTTAAAAAGCCAACAATTTATGACTCTCTATTTGCGCCTAGTATCCACTTACGCCTTCTGCGGCCGATATGCCGATAAAATAACAAGCTCCGATGAAGGAAGGAAAGTTAAACGTTGCTCGGGGCAAATCGCGATACTTTGGCCTCTAACGCAAAGGTTCTGTTTTTCTGAGCTGGGTTGATTGTGATATGAATAACCAAATTATTCAAACAGTTTCGAATCACGTTGCTCACGTTTTATCAACAGCACAGGTCAATGTCACACTTAAGGATAATTCATTTATCGTTATTAGCAATTTTACTGTAGGTGGACATAATTATTATAGGCTTTAGCTACTACATAAGCCTTGAAGAAAATGTGCAGTTGGCGTCAGTCATAAACTGTGTACAGGTTTTTTTTTATGATAATGGCCAGCAGACAAGCATACTAGCCGCTGATAAACATTTGTAACAGTAGAAGCTTTTGAAAAACAGGTTGCTGGCCAAGTAAGACGCAGATAAGTTTGTTAAATGACCCTCTAAACCACCCTAAAAGGAAAGTAAATAGCCTGGCAGGTGAAGGACCTTTCTAATATACATAGTGGTACGTAGCTTTGCGACCCTCAACAGGACCGAATGACTTCAAGTGATTCGGTCCTTTCGTGGACAAACAAGACGGAGGGGACGGGACGTTGCTTTGGAGCGGATAGGACCCGCGGCAACCTTATCCTTGGCAAACCTTGGCACTACCACAAAAAATGTCTGTAGTTCAGGAGAAATGTACATTCGTTTGAATGTATAATGAACTGATACATAATTTTTTAAATTTTTATTGATTTTAAAACTATTTTTAACTAAACTTCAAACATTGACACTGAGCTGTCAGCTGTCACTTCAGTTATAACTTGACTCTCGGTTAACTTCGTTGTCGGTCGTGATTTGTGTACCTAGTTCAGTGGTTTTAATATTATAACTAAATAGACTAAAATGCCGATGCTTTGGCCTCTATGTTGCCTCCAATCTACACACATTAAAATTTCCGAAAAAATATTCCTCATGTTTTCTCAATTACAAAGATAGACCCTTACGGTATCGTATGCCTCTAAACTGCCAAAACACATACGGATGGTGAGTAAACCAATCAAACACGAAAATAACTTTATGGTTTAAGGTTTAACCTCGGAGTGCAGACGGATATAGACGGTGCGGTACAATAGGGCGGACGTCGTAAGCAATAACAAGGGTTTCCTTTGAACTGGCTGTAACAATAACATAAAAGCGGCGAACTGATGTGGTTTTGGTGATACCCGTCTATGATATAAGTCTGTACGAGTTTGATTGGGGGAATGAACTTCGTTTTTCACCCCCGTTCGACGATGTCAATTAACAAGAAATTATAGTTATTTTACTAAATTAATAGTATGAAGCGTTGCTTTAAAATCCATTGTTATTAAAATATTAAAAAAAATCGCGAGCCCCAGTTGATGGTATATACTTCTAGAATTGCAAAGTATCTCACTCCACAAATCAATCACGCGTTTCATTAAGATGATACACTAACACACTTATCAGCGTCAACACTTCATCGGGTTGAATCAGTTAGCCGCAATCTTTTATTTAGTATTACCAGCGAATCGCTCTCGCGTCACTTTAAAAAACTACGCCGTAGGCTTAGGAACAGCACCTGCATTTTTTAGGACTGAGTTGTTTTCGTTCTGTGAATTAGAAATATACATGTATTAATTTAAAACTTTTTTTATTTATGGACGGATTGAAATGAAACGAAGTGAAATACCTTCGTGAAAACCATAACGAAATCGGTTTAGCCGTTTCTGAGATTAGCGCACACAAACGCACAGATAAACCAGTCAAAAATTGTAACAACTTGTTTTGGGTTCTATTGCGTTAACAAAGGCCCCTGATAGTAGTTTTTCTCATATATCCTTAATATACAGAGAGCGATCGGTTAGGACTTTATTATATGTATAGATATAGATAGATAGATTATTTCATGTTCACTTTGTGGGAGGACGGAAGTGATTGATACTCATGTTAAAGGCACATGCCATCCTATATTATGGTAACAGAATTTTGCAAAGTAAGTTAATACTAAATTATAAATGTGTGTGTATATATTTGTGTAGGGAGCAAAATTAGTTTTTGTTGCGAGTAATTATTACAATTCATAATGTCTCGAGTCAAAGTGTACGCTGACCAAGTGCGAGTTGACAGACTTGATAAACCTTCGAGAACGTTATGGAAAACTTAGGTATATAGGTTTCGTCGTGATGTTTTTCTTCACCGGTGCAAGTATGTGATTATCAATATATAGTACGCGCGTAATTTGAAAAATCACAGGACACGAATTCAATTCTTCTGTGCGGAAGACATGCGTTAAAACCACTATGCTAACACCGCTCTCAGTCCTTGTTGCGAGAATGGAGTTTGAATTGCATACAAGCAAAAGGTTCTCAGTCAACATTCTAACACTGAGAGTAGCGAGTGATTCAAACACACAACAAACTTCAGTTTGTTTTCGTGTTGCACACTGACAACTTCTCAATTTACTAGCTACAAAGCAAACTTGTTCGTTTTAAAGTCGAATTGTGTTAAATTGCACTCCTCGTCACCAAGGCCAGTAATTTTTTAAAACTTATCTGTCTCAATTGGAACTTGAATTAACGACCGGTGGTCAGCCAATTGTGATGTTTTCAACCGACTGCGTCTTTTATGCGACAAAAAAAAATAGTACGATATTTTTAAATTTAATGCCATAGTGCAAATTATTTGTTTTCTCTGAATCGAAACTATTTCATTGACGAACTCATTGTGTAGCCTCTAGTCACAAGAGTGCGCGAATGAAGACACTTCACACTTTAATTTTTTTGATTATTACTAGGATAGTCACTTCACAAGTCAAAAATTAATTTATTAATATTTATTCAACCATTGGAAGTCACAGTTTAACAGTTTATAATTATATGTTCTTTCATGTTTAAATAATAGTTTTTCAATGCGCCTGCCTTTTAATCCTTTATGAAGAAATGATAATAACCGGCTAACAAGCCGACCAGTGAACTACTAAAACAGGAACATTGCCGCGTCTTGTGATGAGCAAGGTTCACCAAGAATATAACAAATTATCTTGGACTTGAAGGTTGATGGAAACCCTACTTTTACCGCTAAATGTCAATAAAAAAATAAATAATAATTATATCCATATCATTCAGTCTTTTCCTAGCTTATTATTATACCTATTATAATACATAAACTACCAATCCTAATTTGTGATCCCTAGCAAGCGGCATTATGTTATATCTTATGATAACGAAGTATGACGGGTGATACTCAAATGACAACTGAACACGTACAGGATATTTGTGGGTTAGTCACGAATACGGCGGTTTGATTGCAGTAATAAATAAAATTACAGGAATTCCTGGTCTAACAAGTATGTATGTAAAAAGAAAACCACCACGACAACAAGTAAATTGGATAGAAACATTTTGCAGTTTCTTTAAAACAATGTATAACCTATTAATGTTCATTATTAGTGGCCATAACGAAATCAGATTCGTATGTCTCGCGTTCTCATGGCCGTGACACGTTTCACGGCTTCCCTCGGTGACGGCATATTATTTGATTAGTCGACAAACGAGAATACTATTTCGGCAGACCGCGTGTTTACATCGTTGTGGTGTGGTAGCGTAGCAGGAAACCGCTTTTAGAATCGACGTAATATTTATACTGTCTACGTTTTGAAATTAAATTAATAGATTTTTTTTTTGTATAAACACACTCACTAATATTTACACAAACGTGACATTACAAACACCCATGACCCGAGAACAAACATTTATCTGTCACTACAAACTGGGGTATGGGGTCATAAAATTTTTCGAAGCACTCGTGGTTTTTGACAGTGCTGAGTAATCGATCGGCTCCTTGACGCGGTTGCTATTTGAATGTATGACCGTTAATGGCGAAAAATTTCTTGATCGCTTCCGCGGTTCGAAGATCGTTTTAAGCCGTCTTTTACAGTTATCGGTATAAAGCAGTTGTTAAGCCATTTTGGAGACTCTTGGATTGCATGATAAATATTGATATTGAAATTAGACACTAATCCCTCCCACAATCCCGCACCGAATTACCGTCGTGAAATACGCTATAGGCCTCGGCACTCACGAAGAAAAATCCATGGCCTACAGTGGCCCGCTTGAGGTAGGTCGTTTTTGCCAACAACAGTCACCGTGCCGCGCCGTGACAAAATATCTCACCGCTCTAGCCCCAATACACAACATATAAGATACCGCCGTGTCACTCTGCAATGCCCCTTGACATTAATGATATGATTAGTATATAGTTCACGTTCGCCGTTTGCTTAATATCGCACTTGGCCTCAAAATATAATTGAATTGGCACAAATACACAACAGCTGTCGATAATCTATTGCGAATCACCCAGTTGTCTAATGATTGTTAATAAGTAAACAAACCTAAAGTTCTCCTGTGTTCAAAAGTCACAGCATCTATAGACACGTTGCAGAGTTCTGCTAAGCTCTTGTCTCCTCTCGGGAAGAGAGGCGCTGACAGAACTTAACAGAATAACAGCTGCAATTTGGCAGTCTTCGCCTTTTGGCCTTTCGCCTTTACCTTTTGGAACACAACGTAAAACTCATGACCCATCATGAAGTTACGAGTTACCCTACTCAACATTAGTGACAATGGTACTATAATAAAGAAAGTGGCACGTAATTTTTTATGTAGGTTATAGAAATGTAATAATTTTGAACGAATAGAAAAGAATGGTCTCAGTTCAGATATGTTTCTTTAAGTTACTTAACATTGACCACCCCATTCACCTCTTAAAACACACCAGTTTGGATTGCTCCTAATTGAACTAATATTGTAAATGTTTGTTTTATTTTCCTCTTTTTAAAAGAATATATATATATATATATATATATATATATATATCTATATCTTTTGAGTCTTGTGATATACTACGAGTACTACAACATTATCAAAAACTACAACATATCGACGGGTAAAATCGTGGGAATGGTATAAGTCAAAATGATTTATGTCACATTTGTAAAAAAAAATAAAAATAAGGAAAACGCTTCAACCGTTATTCAACTATTTATCTAGGAAAGGCAAATTGGCTTACATCCAGTGTGTTTATATTATTGTATAATTAAAATACACTACCGAAAAAAATATGCAAATTTGACGTCAAACAATACACTGCCGCTTTGCTAAGCACCCTAAGAGTGTATTGTTTCAAACGCCAAAAAAGTGCTCCGATTTAAATAAATCCAGGTTTATTTGACGCAGACAAAATCGCTGATTCCGAATATATACATAACTCAATGTCGCCCAAAATGTCGGTTAAACCAAATAGCCTATCAGCCCTCGATATGGTTACTTCTTTTGAATATATTATTTACTCCGTGGTTTATGTTACTGCGTAGTAACATACGTACATACGCCAAGCAGTATCAATTAGTTTGTGCGACGGTAAATTGGTTTATTGATAAGCATAGTTTTTACGAAGGCAATATGTGTAAGTTTCCCAAATAAAGTAACAAAGTCTTTAATCTTCAACACCTTAGTACTATTGCCTATTTTGTGCCACTGGGCTATCACTACGCAAACTATGTCACTAAAGCATTTCTCAAATGCTTTTGTAGACGGCAGTCAACATCACCGACGTCTCCATCCGAGCGTACAGCACGCGAGACTTTCCCTCTTCCCTGTCAATCTCTCCCGTAACGTGGAAAATGTAATACCGCTCGTGACTCGCAATTTATCTTGTAATAACTTTTTTGTCGGAACATCGCAGCACGTCTGACATCGATCGGGTACTCACGACTGTTTACGCTCTTTGATTGCCGTTTGATGAGCGAGTCGTTTCTTATCATCTGCACGTGCCGTTCTGCGTCCACTGTAAGAATTGAGCGGTGTGGGAATGTTGAAAGGTTTCAGAAATATGTGGTGGTGACAGAGGTGCGAGACGCAACTTGTATATTGGGTTTGTGTTATGTAATTAACGTGACACTGAAATTAGAAGAAAAATTATCATCTCACAGCCATCGAAACGTGACAAATATTTTATTGACAAGTGGTTTGCTTAGACCACAACTAATCCACTGAAAAAAAGGTTCAATTGGTTTTACGTTAAAGCATAATTCATTCATCGTATTAAGCGTTTTCAGGTTATTCGTTTTTGTCAAGGAACGCCCAGAATGTTGGCGATTGGAATTAAATATTCGATTTTTCATTTATTTAAACTCTGTGTACTTCAATCAAACTTCGTTAGGTTGCCTCGGATCCGAACCATGCATATTCACGAAGGACAACTTGGCTGACTTCGTCAATTAAATTATTTAAGTTGGATAAAGCCTTATCTGTTATACAATGAATTAATTTGATGATATCATTAGAAGTAATTTTAATAATTATATATTATTTAATAATAGATAACTGATATAGTATAGACAACCATTATAAACCCAGATGCCAAGTTGGCAACGAAGAACTTTTGCATCACTAAATACCCCTGTCTAAATACGATTTTGTCCTATATAATCTCAAAAACTACAGGACAAATTTTTATGTGGTTTTAAATTCCTACTACAACTTCCCACAACCTACAATACTCCCTATATTTATATGTATATCTTGTGCAAATTTTTATTTGTTAATAAAATACTTTACACGATATTTTTCTTCAACGAAGCTAGTAATAGTTGATGTATAAAACGCATGCAATTTGAAAATTGAATACCGCGTATAAGATTCAAACTTGAATCTCCCATTCAGGAGACCGACGTTCAACCCACTAGGCTATCACTGCTAGTTGTTTTTTAGTAAGTAATTGTTACTAACACGAAACACGCGTACTCATCCCATAGCAATCTGTAATAAGAATTTAAAAGCCGTGTTTATACTGAGCGTGTTCGTGTTCTCTCGGCGACATCAATCTCAAGGACCTCTTTGCTGACGACAGCTGTGATATTACAACGAATGATTTCGTTATAGAAAAGCTAATGAGATTTTTGCGATTCAATTTATTCTTGGTATTTATAGTAGATGGCGTTGGAAATAATTTTAATTGTTATTTTTATCGACACCTCCAAAGCATATATATACTCCTAGTTAAAGGGTAATCGTGTTTAATTGCAAGTGTCATATCTGTCATTATATAAACATCCTTTTGAGTGTGCAGTAAAAAATGAATAGATGTTTATAATATATTTTCTTGTTCCAGGCAAGCTTAAGGCAGCTAGACTTGTCCCTGCTATCGGAATTGTGGACCCTGAGCGAGGCAATGGCCACTTGGAGGAGACAGCTGGAACGAGGCCCGCGACTCCGCCCGGCACCCCCTCCACCCCCACCGCCGCATTATTTAAGAACCTAAGAAGACGTAAATTTATAGCCGAGATGGTCAAGAAGACGTTCTTGAATAATATTGATATTAAAATAATCTCGAAAACTTTGGAAATTAATTTCTGTCTCATACTAACGTTTCTCCATCTCACATAATATTTTAAACTACGGTAAAATTAATTACAGTAAAGACTGATTTAGAGAATTCAAATCAATCACTAATTTGGAGGATTGGATATCTCTTACAATAATTCAATCCCCTAATTAATCGAGGTCAATTGATATCGAAACATTATCAAAATTGGTTTTAATAGTGAAGGGGCCCTCCTAACAATAGCATCAAAATAGTTAATTAAAAAGTATACAACCTATGGTATATATAAAATACTGACAAATACATCAAAGTTATTTTAATAGTGTATGTTGAATGTTAATATCATTGTCCGCATTCAGTGACGCCAATAACATTTTGAAATAAATCAATTTTAGCATTATCCAGAACGTAAATACAGAGTTAAAACGCTCATGGCCTTTTACGTACGTCTTTTTGCGTGACCGCGGTGAATATAACCGTCAAAGTTCAAGTTTGATTTCGATAATTGTCCAGAGTCAAAACCCAAATCACGCAATTTATTTTCACTGTATCTATGGTATATCACATCCAATAATACAAAGTTATTATGATGATAACAAAGTATAATAACCATCATTTCCGTTGTTCACTGGGTATCGATACACAATAGTACGACAGAATTCTGTCACACAATAGTATGATATTAGCAATTATCTATTGCAGTCTATTTAAAAATTATGACAAATCAACTGTCATCCAGAAGACGTTATTAAGACAACCTAACAATTTATAAGATATTTCAATAGTCACGAATGTAATTTATTACATTTGTTGTCTGTAGTTCTGTATGTAATCTTAGACTTTCCTCTCATTTATTACCTATAGCTGCCTTATTTAACTATGAAATTAAAATAGTACAATTTATTTAAATGAATTGCATACTGTGGTTTAATAGAACAAGTAACTTGTACCTACCTGAATTTTTTTAATTTTTAACATTCATTGTAGGTTTGTATAGTTATAAGCGTTATCGGGGTGTAGGGTAATTGGAAAATAGAACATTCACTATATTGTAGTAATGCTTCTAGTGAGTTCTTGATGCAGACTATTGAAAGAGGTCAGTAGTAAGGAAAATGCTTCATTTTGATATTTGTTGAAAGGTGATCACTTGTAGTGACTGCTTATTTCTAGACATCGTACCTTTTGCAAGAGATTATTGTATTCGAAACGTCAATATATAGGATGACGTAAGTAATAGATTTGTCACTTGTCATCAGAATATATTTTGAAGTTTTTGATAATTTCCCTATCGTTTACGACGTTTTATTTTCTATAGACCCTTGTAGAAACCGATTCTTTTTATGGATAGAAAAGATGGCGGTTAAGCCACCTGCTGATAGATGATCTCCTTTTTACTGCACGCATATACTACGAACAAAAGTTCTCATTTTATGAAAAGCATTTCGAAGGGCTATCTTAGCTTAACAGTGCACCTTATGTATGAAAAAAAGTTTCCTGTGATAGTCTTATTCACCAAAAATAGAGATGCTTGTTAAAGTAAAATAATTGTTTATTGTAAAACAGTTATAGGTCTATGGCAATGAAGTACCGTTTTTTTTAAACTAAATATTAACTTTATTGCAAATCTAGAGCTAAAAAAAACAATTCTGTTCAATTCAGTGTGCTGTGTATAAATCGTGTGAATTGTAAAAATATTTATGTTTAGTTGTTACGTCATGTAATTAAGTTTTTTTTAATAAATAAGAACTAAAATAATTCGCTTTTGTTTTTCCCAGTTTTTATATTTAATTGTTATCTCCTGATCCTCAAAACAGTAAATCAACAAGACCAAGCTATTCATGTCGTTGGGACTTCTGTTTTCTCACCAAAACTATTCGAGGCAACTTAGGTGCACCGTTCCTTTCATCTCTGCGCATAACATTATTGTCTTACCCACAGAACAAAAGAAAAGCCGATATATCGCACCCTTAGAATAAAAGGGACTTAAGTCAAAAATTGGAAATGACTAAGAAAGTTTTCAAAAATGTATAGATGTGAGTGAATTTAAAGAGACTGGTGTAAGAGGTTTTCCCTTTTTCCCTTTCTCACTCATAATACGGGCTCTTTTTCACCATGGGGTTTTAGAGTAGGCTTTTTTAAGTAAGTTTATAGTAAAATCTGGAATTTCAGGAATTTTGAGTTAAGTCACTTTCATTCTAACGGTGCGATATAGGATACACTATATGCGTCGACTTTGACTGTTCACGATGGGGAAATTGTAACGTCTGCAATCCCGCAGTGTGAGAAACAAATTTCCGATTTGCATTTTAACTAAAATTCCGTGCGTCATGTCCTTTTTTGTTGATGTCGAGGGGGCCACACGGTATCCTTGCAATTAATCAACTACGAACTCAGTTACCTGGAAGACCACCTGCTGATTACTGACCGTTTACACGGTTTCTGCCATTGCAAGTCGGTGAAACTATATGAAAAAAAATGTGTGAAGTCGACATCTCCGAAGCGGATTTCACAATGGACTAGACTAAAATTAACCCTTAATTAATTATTAAAGACCACAAAAACATAAATTTCCACTACAGTTCCAAAATGTTCCCCTCAGTCAGTGCTGCCAATAAAAAATTCTCAACTCCCCGCGTCACGTCGGTACAATTCCCCAAAATTCCCCGCTTCTTTTAATTCATTCTCCACAAACACTACTTTATACAAAAGTAGTTGAAATGTAATTACATCTATCCATCCATCAGCCTTTGGAGGTCCACTACTGAACATAGGCCTCCCCTAACTTGCGCCACTCTGACCGGTCTTGAGCCCTCTGAATCCAGCAGATGCCCGCTGTCTTTTTCAGATCTTCAGTCCACCTGGTCGGGGGGCGTCCTATGCTCCTTTTTCCGAGACATGGGCTCCATTCGAGGACCTTTATTATTTGATAAAAAATAACTGAAATAAAATTATTCTTTGTTGATCTATATATTAATTGACTTTATTTACTTGTTTACCAATGGCTGCACTTTTCAATAATTTTATTAAAAAGTTCAACCGTATACACCTATTTAAGAAATCGACAAACATGAAAAATGAGTTAATGATGGTGTAGAAAAAACAAAATCGTATTCAAATGACAGTTGAGCAGGCATTTAAGTGGT
Organism: Megathymus violae; assembly: GCA_003671415.1. Taxonomy (NCBI): domain Eukaryota; kingdom Metazoa; phylum Arthropoda; class Insecta; order Lepidoptera; family Hesperiidae; genus Megathymus; species Megathymus violae. The sequence continues at coordinate 393,794 of PDGT01000051.1, forward strand.
GCTGCCATTCAACATTATCCTAGTAGTGTCGAGCTGTATTTGCCAAGTCCATTGTAAGTATTTATCCTACCGAAAAAATTGATCTGGTTTCCCCGAAATTCCCCGATTTATGTTATTCCCCGTACTCTTCCCGCGCTAACGCTCGATTCCTCGCAAATCGAGGATTTTCTCCGCGATTGGCAGCACTGCCCTCAATACCACTAAGAGCATTTGGATCCTTAGTGTCTACATTTTGAATGAATGCCAGATTCGGAATATTTCTTTTTTTCAATTTTTATATGTCACTGCTTGACAACACTCCTATTTCATAGTGCCATAAACATAATATATTACGCTATTATAATAACTTTATAGTTAATGCCGATGTACTCATAGGTGGTAAAGCGCAATAACTTAGAAAAAACTTATTGGCTGTCCATGTTATAACGTAAATCAATATCACCCAACTATAGTTATTATATTAATTGTTACTAACTAAAAAACATATCCCGTTCGTATATTTTCTATGTTACCACTAGATAAACTATAATTTGATTCGACGTTATATTCTGTTGACTATGTCTATTATTGACTTCTGTTGACTATGTACGATTTAACATTAATATTTTTAATAATATGGTAATAAGAGCAAGCTATAATAGTTTCTATCAAAGTAATAAAGACGAGTAGACTAAATGTTATCGAATATTTTGAAGATTATTGCATAATTATTTTATCACATTTTCCTGTACTGGAATTCGACTATAAATTCTTAATAGAAATCTGAAGTTTATACAAAATTAATATGGCAACTCTGAACTGAGAAATGGAAAAAGAATTAATTGTCAAAGATAATTGTCACTGTTATGTACGGTACCTACGATGTCAGCACAGAGTACATTTTGGATGTCAGGAATTATTGTCACACTGGAAGAATTTTGAAGTTTTGAATTGGAGACTGAAATTTAAGATTTCTTAAATAAGGAATACAATATTGTGCCAAAATAGATTATATATTATTTCTCAATGAAATTCAAGGTAACATCTTTAACTAGAGTGCCGATAAACTTCATTTAAAATAATTTTATTTTTAAACGGAGCTTATAAAATAGCAAAAGTGTGTCTAAACAAATAGCGGCAACCGATGTCAGAAAGTTCATTGCAAGGAAGCCAAGCCCCTAAGGAAGATCGCCCGCCGTCCAAAATTCCGGAATCAATAAAGGTATGACCTAGAACCTACATATTCGCGGCAATTTATGGCATTTATGGACACCTGTTTTTTCGCTGTGGGACGCAAATAAGTCAATATTAAGTTTGAAGCGTATTAAATATGTTAATCTATGAACCACAGTGATGTTGTCGAGATACATGTAGTATAAATTGTGTAAATCAATCTGTTGCTAAAGATATAAAGCTGTCAAGCTATTAGTAATAAGTGGGTGTGAGGAATAGATTTATTATGAAAAATGAGAAGCAATGCGTTGAGGAATATATGAGGAAAAAGTAGAACCACAAGTAAAACCATTAAACATTTCACAGCACATTGAGGGCAATGATCCTGATGGGTAATCCCAGTTCGTAATGACTAACTAAACCCATTGGTTTGATTCATTGACTCATTGTCAATCCTACTTTGCTTTGGTTTGATTTTATACTTGAATTCCTCTATTTTCTATGTTATTATTTAGCTACATATAATTTGTAGAATAACCTCAATATATAACTAAATAGACAAATCATATTTATTTCAGAAAATAATATCAATGGAGAAAGAAAACGAAACAAATGCAAACCGTAAATCTCGGATCGACCTGAATGCTCTCCCCACCCGCCAGTACCTCGACCAAACGGTGGTCCCCATTCTGTTGCAGGGGCTCTCGGCCCTAGCAAAAGAGAGGCCTCCAGATCCCATCAACTATCTTGCAGCATATTTAGTTAAGAATAAGAACACATATGAAAATAACAATTCGGGGTCAAACAATAACACTCCTCAAAATCCCCAAACATAATTAGGTTGTTTAACAGTCGTCAATTTCTAGTTTTTATTACTGTTCTTAACTTAATGATGTAGACGAATGTATATTCGCTTAATATATGTGATGCAAGGATTCATATTTTTTTCTCGTAAGACATCTCATGTGGTCAACTTTTTTTGTGTTTATGTATAGTATAGTAAATAGGTTAGTCATAAAAATACCTACCAGAAGTGACAATATTGCCGTATTTGTAATAATACAATTAGTTGCACAAAATCTAGTTACAAAAATTATCTGGTATATTGAAATATAACTGAATAACTGATATGTAGTTTTTTATTTATAATCAAATTTATTTCACACATCTCATGTCTAAGCACCCTGTATGTTTTATTATATTGTGCTAATAAATGTCAAAGCATAACCAAATCACCTGATACCACATACTTAAAATGACTTAAAATTGGTGTGTGATTCCAATACAAATGTAGCCACTATTAAGTAATGACTACTATACCTTGCCTGTTAAAAAGGCACACATGAAAAGACAAGGTTTAAAGTTATGAACATATATTTAATCTTTCTGCTTGGTCTCTTCCAAGAACTGTTGCCGATGGAATAGCCAAGAGTCACTATCGTCTCCTCCTTCATACTCTAGTGTAACCGAGGGAGGGTCAAAGTGCAGAACATCTGTCTCGATGCTCTCATCTGTCAGAGATGGTAAGGAGTCGTGCACCGGCAGGGGTACTGGTTCAGGTGGTAAAAATTCTGCCATATACGCTGTTACATTACGAGCACGCCATACCGCTATTTTACCTGTCAAAGATTTCTTAGGTCAATGATAGAAGAGAGATTAAACACATGAAAATTATGTCAATTATTAAAAAAAACACGCAGTAAGTCCACTTGATAAATAGTGACCGCAGCCCACGGATATAGATAAAACAAATGGTATCAACGACGCATTGCCAACTAAAAAGGAAACGGGGAACTCACATATTACCGGCTCTGCAACACTACAAACTGTTCACGGTCAATTCTAGAAGAAACGTGAGGTAAAGTATAAGTATATATAGTAGAGGTACTTTAAATACGCAATCAAAAACAGGAGAAACTCGGCGTATTAATTTCATTCTTTGTTCAGCAAAGTGCATCATCAACAACATCTTTAGTATTTTTAACGATGGTGTCAAAAACTGCCATCATGACACTCATTCCTTGTCAACAAAATAAAATAAAAAAATGCTTGACATCCGTTTACAGCATATTACGGTATATATGATAAAAGTGAAATATTTTCAAAAAGTTAACTGCGAAACTTTTTATATCTATTGGTAACTTCACAAACCACGAACAACACCTCAAAACGGTTGTGTAATATTCTTAGGCAAAGACGAACAAAAACATTGCGGTGCAATGGCGTCCTGCAAACTCTCTCAAGCGTAAAGTAGGCCTATCCTTTGTCTAAAGGCTTAGGAGATTATGCGCAAAATTTTCTAAGATTAAAATGTTAATCACGAATGTTTTTAGATTTACTGCAGTACTATTTATTTATTATGTGCCTTACTATTACTTTTTTCTACTATACGATCATTTAGATAGTACTTTAAATCTTTATCGAATTACTAGACAATTTTTTGAGCGTAGTAAACAAGATTCCTTGTTTTTTGTCTTAATGGAACAGTCAGTTATTCAACAGTCTGTTCACCTTAGTTTTTTTAAATATAAGACTGATACTCGCCTACAGTTTCATCGATTTCAATTTCCTCCTCTTCCAACGGTTCATCTTTAGGCTCCTTTTCCTCTTTCTCTTCTTCACCTTCCCCATACTCCTCGAGAGCAGGATCCTTCATCAACAAATAGAAGCCGTGTTGCATGCAGTTTGTATCGAATACGAAACAGCCAGGTCCTTTTGGCAACCCTCTTTTCCAAATCCCATGATATCTAACACGTGGGTATATAATCTGTCCAGGACCCTCGATAACCCCTTCTACCCATGTGCCCATGAATTTAACTTGATACTCGGCGAAGAAGTAAGTTCCGAGCCCGTGTCGTTTACCCTTAAACCATGCTCCTTCATAAATGTCGCCGTTTGGGTAATAATACGCGCCAAAACCTTGTTTGAGATCATGACGCCAGTCACCCTCATACCGTGATCCGTCTGGATATATCATCTGACCTGTCCCGTATTTCATCGCTTTGCGCCATTCTCCTAAAACATAATCGGTTTTAATCACACAGAAACATCTTGCTGTTAATTGTAAATAAATTAAGGATTACGAATATACTAATCCGTCTAATCTTGTGGACGATGTAATGACGTCAGACCTCTCCTACTACAGTTCATTGGGTCCTTTACCCCGCAGTATTATCCTGAAAGTAAGTACTCTTGCCTGGTGGGTTCTATACCTGCCTGATTAGTACCAGTTTTATTTTCCATTGTCAAATCAACCGTGAAATCCATTTATATTTAGTTAAAATGTTGAAGACTTAACAAGTTTATAGTTCAAGCAATAGTTTGGTGACTTATGGCGATCGGACTGCTCGTTTGCCGGCTATTAACATAGAAAAGATTCTATCCATACATATTATACCTTCATAACGAGCGCCATTTTTGAAGACATACAAGCCTTTCCCATTCCGCATACCACGGCAGTAGCAGCCTTGATAATAATCTCCGTTGGGCAGCACTGCCCATCCTTCGCCATGGCGGTCGCCTTCTCGGTTTCGCCCGCCTATGTAGATCTGTTGGTTTCGATTCCATTATTCATTCGATCCATTGTTTATATTTGTGTTCAACACTACATTGCATATACTATTTATCAGGCGCATGAATACATTTTGGCTTACTACGTCTCGAGCATTATTTAATAATTTACTATTGTACATTCACTCATTAGCCGCTAAAGGTCCACTACTAAAAATTGGCATCCATATGTTTATACTGGCCGATCGCGTCATTTGAGTAAAGCACGTATCTCTTGACGTCTTCGAGTCATCTGCCCACCTGGCAATTGTACTCTTTTCATATTTTGAAATATTTGAGATGTAGTACAATTTTATTAATTTACTAACCAACAAATTATTATTTATTTAATCGTATTTTGGATAAATTGTTTAGAATTGATATTATTTTATTTATTTTAAGTAATCTACCTAAATATCTTTTTTCATGAACATGCTATTCAATTATCATTGTATAATATGGCTTCGAAAAATATTATGATCTTAATGTGAACAATTAGTATTGCTCTCGTAACAAATGGTACTTGTTTGGTTTAGGCTGCACACTTAACCTTTCTTATGAATTGCGATATCCATCAATGAAAACCGCATAAAAATATTTCCAGTATACATTGAGATTATCGCACTCAGATAGATAGACATTGTTTTATACTGTGAAGTGATTAAAAAACTGCATATTTACACCAATAGTATCAACATCCTCGGCCCCTTCGCCTTTTTCTTCAGCCATTACACTTAAGTTTGATGTCTTTCAGGAAGTACAAATTTTATTTACAACCAATGCGATTTATTATTTGATATGGTTTGATTCTATACTTATTTCGATAAACATCAAAGTGAACCGGTTTAAGTCTTTTCAAAATGTCATCTTAAAATCATTACAATTTTAAAGAGGTTATAGACCAACAGAAATGTCTTTGGCATTTTTGTGAGCGGACCTTTTTAAATAAACTGTTGTATCTCAGGAGGAAATAAAAAGACCAAAGTTACCGTATCGAAAATAAGCAATTAATATTACTAACATAAAATTTGAAAGGGAAAATTATCCCGAATGGAAATGAAAAACATGATATATTGTCATATAATGTATCCACATATACATTAGCTAGAGTCATGATGATATTCACTTTGTTTTATACCATTTAGTGATTAGTAAAGATAATACTTTTATAATATCTGTTAAGATAGATAATTTTAATTCGGACGAAGGCAGGGCGGGCCACAAGTAATCATAAAAAGATATAAAAAAACAATTAAAAAAACAGTAATAATTTATTTCGTACATTACTTTTCAATAATAAATTAATAACGTAATGATATTGTAGTTAGTTGCGAGCTGGATATCAATGATACAAAATTGTTGTCATTAACATGTTATATGTAGGAAAATAAAGTTTTAACCTTTTAACATATAGATAAATACACATACAGCTATGACAATGTTTAAAATAATACCTCTCAAAGACAACAACAAGTAAGAAAAGATTGATAGAAAATATTTTGTTTCAAAATCTGGGTGATATTTTTAGATTGTCACAATTCGAATAATAAGTTTCTCATCTAAAAGAACAAAGAAATTGGCTGTGGTATCGTGGTATCTACATTCGTGTTGACTAGATTAAATCGCAAAATGGCTAAGCAAATCAAATCACAAGATCTCAGTTGGCAGTATAAGATCACGACACTAAATTAACATATTTTTTTCATTCAAACTGTTGATATATATACGTTTGTATGTTTATACTTATAAATTATATTGGACGGAGTGTTATGGTAATTACAGGTAGATGGCATTTTTAATATTACTACTATAAATAATATACTATGTACAACATCAAATCTAGTTTTACAGTTAACAAGAATGAGTTAGTAACATTGAATTCCAGCTCTTTCAGAGACCGATCGATCACAGACATTTTATAATTTAACGTTTAGCCTCATTAATAAGCTGCAGTTAACAAAAAAGCTTAGAAGATATTCACGTATTAACATGTTATAAATAACTGCATTTAAAATTTCGCTTACAAATTAAATTCCATAGGCTCTCTATCTTATACACGTTTAAATTAATCTTTTTAAGTAACTTACTATCTATCTTTGTACTTTTCGGTTCTATTTTCGCTAACTGGACAAAGATTGGCATCTTTATAGCTGTTAAAACTATGACGGTGGCAAGTTCACTCAGATAGTTTCATTGATAAACAAGGTCAGTACCTTACACATATTCTTTAGGCCACACAAGACTGGACGGTCGCCGTGACCTCAATAGAGCCAAATTCCAATCACTGTTCAGAATTACAAACAACTTTTCCCTCACTTCCTAGATTAAAACTTTGCGCATAAGTTTATTCTTCTATATGCGTTTATTAACTTAAGAGATGCATATGTTGGTGTGACGGCCGAATATTGTAATTGCCCCTTTCAATCGAATGTATTCAAGACTGAAATATGTTGTTTACAAATACAAACAGCTTCACTCAACAGCATAGTAAAAAGCATGGTATCGAGATTTAGCAGTTATTCGCTAGCGTGGTGGAGCCTGTGGTGGAACATCTTCCAGTTTTCCCCACACTACATTACACATTTCCCTTACTAGAGCTTGTTCACCAGAGTCTAGATCAGGCGCGGGTCTCCTTCGTTCTCTCTCGACTCGCTCCCTCACTTCCAATACCTGAAGAGCACGGACGACAGCTTCAGGCCTTTCGTTGATTCCAGTTCCAGTTCCTTTCTCAGCCTCTAATCGACGAACTTTTTGCTCCAAATCGCGAACATACTGAACTGTTCTTTCCGCGAGTTGTGGATGAGTTATCGGCACCGAAGATGTGGGCGGTCGCGGTCCTTCTTCTGCATTTGTGCCGCTACTGCTCCCATCTCCATCGTCTCGTTCCCTCCCCGGTGTTCGACCACAGTTTACGCACGCCGTTCTTTCTCGTTCTTCGTCTAGGTATAAGCACAATTCTTTTAATTCCAAATTATCACGTATCAATTCTTGTTGCTTGTCATCCAACTCCCGCAATTTGTTTTGATACGCTGAGACTTCTTGTCGCATGACAGATGCAGTATATCTGCCGAACCGTTGCCACTCTCGAGCAAGTTTCCTACCTTTCTGACGATCATCGTCTAAAAAACAGCATAAATCACGAAGTTCTTGGTTATCTTCACTGAGGCGTCGGTTAGCTTCTTTCAATGCTTTTATTTCGTCTAAAAGTGTTTGTATTTGTCGCCTCTGATCCGATGATTGCCGCGGGCCATCTGTGTCAATACGTTTTGTAAACTTAAGCATGTCTGCAGATCTTCTATGTAGTTGTTCTTCTTCAAGATTCCGTTGCACTCGTTGGGTGTCGTCGGCACTTCTCGCACGAGTTGTTTCCACAGATTCGTGTACAATTGCTTTTGTTATTATCTCGCCTCCAGGACGTAGCACTCGTAAGGCTGCCGGAGGCACTGGATATCCTGCAGGATATCCGTGAGGGTACTTCACTTGAGGATAAGGTCCACTAGGATAAGAACCATGAACGCCACTGTGTACTCCAATGGGATACGGCAGTTTATTCGGATCAGTTGGCTTACCGACGAACGGAGGTTTGAACTCCTTAGCGGTCGCGTCTATAGTGGCTAACTTAGAGCCCGCTGCGGCAGGTGGCGGTGGATGATAGCGCGGAGGAAAGTTGACCGGTTCTGGTTGTTTACCTACTTGTTTATGTTTATTGAGATGGCCTGCGTTCTGACTGATTGACATTGTAGGATCTCTGACTGATTCACGAACGGTCATCAGCTCAGTCGATACTCCACTTCGCGTTATTTATTACACTCATTTCCAAATCGAGAATATTGCGTTCGTACGAACGCTGGAGCAGCATAAGTTCAACGAATGCTCCTTGAATGAACGTAGGAGGGGAACGACGCCGGCTGTGTGGGCTGTAGACCGTGGCATTCGCGCAATTAACTCTATTGAGACTTGATGTTCGTGTTGTCTTCTGACACTATAAACTTATTGTGCCCTTTTGATGTGTAGATGGCGTTATATTTGTAGTAGATTTTGAGGTTGTCTGGATGTTGTTTTCGTTTAAACAGGTTATGTAAAGGCCTCGTTATGGCAAGAAAACGCGGGCGCGCGCGGATCGCGTGTCTCTGACTGGCGAGGTTCGCTCTACCTGCGCGGGCGCGGAGGCTTTTGCGGCGTATCATTCTACCTCGCTCTCTCTAACCTGTGTCAACGTCAGAAAACACACACACTTTCAATCATTCACATGTCACGTCACTACCACATAGATAAGTCTATGCGTAAGATTATGATTTCGCCCATTCTTTTTTCGAAACTCGACATTTTGGCTTTGAATAAAGTTTTAGTTCATTGAATAAAAGATAATGCGTACGTGCACAGTAGCTTATGGTTGCTTAGTTTTGAATTATAATTGTCAAAGTAGGTGTGCTTATGGCATTTTGTAAGTTGTTATTAAGTAGCGTATCAGTTGAACTTAGTTATTGTGGTGGTTATCAAAATTCCATATTTTAGTTATGGAGGTATTTATTTTAAATAATACTTAACTTTATTTACAAATATAAGAATATCTGTATTAACTACTTCAATTACTATAGTTATAACACATTTACTTAATGCACCATGATCTTATTCAAAGTTGGTTGAAGACGGGTTATTGCTTCTGTGTATTGTACTGGCGTGTGCTAGGTGAGGAATGGGGAAAAAGTTTAGAGAAGTGCGAAGTGCGAAGTAAAATGTTTAAATGTTTTTGTTTATTTTTCAAAGTTTCATATTAGCTTCACCTTTATATTTATATTTAATGAACTTAATTTTCTACCACTTCCACTTATCGACGGGCTTCAATTCAACCTTCAATTTAGGTTTAAGACAAACAGAATTGTACCTTATGAAAGTCGCAAATAAGGTTTAAATTTATCTATTCGACAGCGATAACTACATATTATATGTGTTTCTTGATTTTTTGAATATATTTGAAATAAAATAATTAACTATATCCATAACATTACTAATAGTTTGCGTCGTTATTCATTATGCACACTGCACGGGACTGGAATAGCTATTACGTTGGGAAGCTTCCCCACATCGGTGTTCCCGCGTACTTATCACTTGGAAGTCTTCAAGAGAAGAGTGAATAGGCTTTTATAAGTTAGTGCGTTGAACATTTTAAACTTCATTACCATTTACCATCAAGAGGGTGTTATTGTCTAGCATTAACTTATTTTATGTAAAAAAAACATTACCTACTAACCGATCGCAGATCAAAGCCTATTCTACATCCCTGTAAGTGAACAGTAACCCAACCCTTCAGATTGACATATCAAGGATACCCAACTGGCTCAGGTAGACGTCATTTAGTTAAATAATATAAACTGTAAAGTCCCAGTTGATTGCGGTTACCACCGGTCGAATTGCCAATAATTTTACAACTTAATTTGTTTTTAAACATGAATTATTCTATTTTTTTAAGATTAATAATTATAAACGCAATTTATTTGTTACCTTAATAACTCTTTAGGTGATTATCATCCTTGGGGTCGAATCCGGGTAATCGCACCCAGAACAAGATACTCGGAATTTCTAACAACTGGACTATCACTGAGTTACACCCAGTAAGTACATAACGTAATTTCACACAGTAAGTTGGCACTTGTAAAGAAACTACGTACTACGTCTCATCGACACTCTCACCGGTCACAATTATTAATTTTATTTTGTTAATTTGACGTCACAGATTTATACAGAGAATTGTTTATTGTGTTTATTTAGTGTTAAATGAGTACTGAAGCTCAGTTGTAATAATAAATCGAATAGTTTTTCATTCATTAGCAAGATTTATGGATTGAAATTTCGTAATGACTGAAATGGAAATTTTCTTAAATTCAAAAAGAAACGTTAAGCATTCTGAATCCCTAAATATCATTAATTTGATAAGCGAAACCATTTGTTACAACGAATAGAGCCCCACGGCTTGCGGTTAAATATATTAAAAAACTATAAACGTGGCTTAGTCTAAACCTTTAAGTAATAAATAGGAAAAACTAGATCGTTCATTATTTGTTGGTTTCATTGCAGTAAGTCCCCATCACCGGTACTTCATCGGCCAATCCGACTTACGGCGAGTATCCATCCTAATGTAGTGAACAACCCGCCTGAACGGACGACGCAGTTTGCGTCGCCATTCGTCATGCCCACTACAAAGGACTGGAATAACTTGTCCGCGTCGGTGTTCCCTACTACGTGTGATGTGGGAGTCTTCGAGAGGAGAGTGAATAGGCCATCAACTTCATCACCACTACTATCAGGTGGTATTTTGGTGTCGAGGTTTAACTTATCCTATGTAAAAAACGTACTGATAAAAGTGTGTATTTATTTTTTTTAATTTTTATTTATTATTTATTTATTTATTTATGTACACACATATTTGGCACAGAGTAACATTAATTTAAAAAATGTACAAAGGTGCTGCTTATTTCTTAAGAAATTTCTTCCAGCAGACCTGCGACTGGAGACATCAAATGAGAGGTAGATGCAGCGTGCACACATATACATATACCAATAAATATACATAAAATAGTAAATAATACATAAATATATTACAATATATATAACAAAACATATATCAATTTATAACTTGTATACATAAAAATATATAATACATATGACATAATTAAAGTACCCCAGCACTACATGAAGAAAAGAAATACTTGAAATATAAGAAACATATTTTTATAACTATATTTGCTCTGATAATGACAGATAATGTTCCCTTACTCTCCTCTTGAAGACAGAAATAGTTTTAGATTCCCGTATATTGGGCGGGAGCGAATTCCAAAGCCGTACAGCATGAACCGTAAAGGAGTGAGCGTAAACACAACTTTTATGCGAAGGAAATTTGAGGAGGGTTTTTAGGTGGATTCTACATGGAGCATGGGAGGGACGAGCGAAAGAAAAACGCTCTCGCAGGTAGGACGGGGTAGAGGTGCACCGTAAAATATTAAAAAGCAGACATAAAATCCTGGTGTTCCTGCGAAAACGTATTGGGGGCCATTTGAGATCCTTACGGAGATGAGAAATATGGTCGAACTTCCTAATACCAAAAATAAATCTGATGCTTAAGTTTTGCAGTCGCTCAAGTTTATTTAAGATTTCCTCAGTGGCATCCAAATAACAGACGTCAGCATAATCTATAAGGGGTTGAATAAGGGATTGGGACAGAGTGATTTTAGTTTTTAAGGGCAAAAAGCCTTGTAAAGATTTAAGCGAGTGAAAAGCATAGTGAACCTTGCGACCAATCTCACTAACATGAGCGCGCCAAGAGAGATTCGTATCAATAATGACACCCAGATCCTTCACGGTTTCAGTGAAGGGTATAGTTATACCATCCAAGGAGAGAGGGGGCAACAATGAAAAATCTATTTGGCTCCGCCCATGTCTGCTACCGATAATGATTGCCTGTGTCTTGGTGGGATTTATGAGTAAACCAAATGAATTCGCCCAGTCCTTGATGCGGCACAGGTTATCGTTTACGGCAGCGATGGTTGAATTGGACTCTGCAGGTCTAAAATGTTGGTAGAGCTGCAAATCGTCTGCATAGAGGTGAAAGTTAGAAGTAATAACTGAAGTCACTGAGTTTATAAAGGTAGAAAAAAGTAATGGAGAGAGAACACCACCTTGAGGCACACCCGTGTGCAATTCACATTCGTCTGAAAGAGTATGATCAATACGAACACATTGCGAGCGGCCTCGAAGATAGGAGTTAAACCACTTAATGGCATCAGAAAAGAAGTTAATCGAACGGAAAATTCCCGTAAGTACATCAAAATCTACAGAGGAAAAGGCATTACTGAAGTCGAGTAGCACTAGAAGTGTTAGTTGCTTGTTTTCGATGGCCCAGCGTATATCGTCAGTGACTTTGACAAGCGTAGTAACAGTACTGTGGTTAGGCCGAAAACCAGACTGTAAAGAACTAAGAAGAGTTAGAATAAAGAAACGTTGAGTGTGGACGATATGTTCAAGAACTTTTGGAAGGTATGGTAAAATGGAAATGGGACGAAAGTGAGATGGAAGAGATGGGAACTTTTATTTTATTTTAATTTAAAACTTTTTAGTCTTTTACATATTATATTCTGTCAATTTGGATATGCCGATAGCTGAAAACACATCCTCTTCCCAGTGAAATTAACATAGTCAAATCGAATTTTATGATACCAAACTAGATGAGTGAGCATTTCACTTTTCCATCAACCATCTTCCAGATTTATTATAAGGTTCTGGTCATCAAGTGAAATGAATAAGTAGTCAAATCAAATATAATGGGTTTCAATCGTGATGGACTCACTGATAGGTTTCCCGTCTCCCAACTTCGAGCTGCATCTTCAGACCAACTTGTATTATCGTCTAATGTACATACACCTGCAAAGTTCCATGATGATATAAAAACTTAAATAGAACTGAAGTTCACTTTCTAAGATTTTGTTGTCTAATTAAATAATTCGATCTAATAGAAGCGAATTACAAATACAACCATAGAGACGCGATCGACGATGTGCAATGTATCGTGCGTCAAATTTTGCAATTATAAATAGGGATGTTATAGGTATGAAAGATACGGATATATTAATAATATTTTACCGATTTCGGTTAAGGTTACGGATGTGAATTATTTCGGATAATTTCGGTTACAGATATTTGATGATTTACGAGTTGGAAAAAAAATATAACGTATTTATAAAGTTTGACTTTGTTTCTAAGTATTATGTGGTATCATAATCGCAGAAAAAATAAATTAAATAATAAAAACTGTCCAAAATGAGATGGCGCGACTAATGTATCGGCTCGGACAGCGTAAGCTTGTCATAACATGCTTTATTTAGACTTAGCCTCTATCCGAAATTATTCGAATCTTTTTTATCGGATTCGGTTACGGTTTCGGATATATTATTATCTCGGATATCCCATAGTTTCGGTTACGGTTACCGAGCTCCATAACATCCCTAGTTCTAAATATAAGTATTTTGATCCTGGTGATTGTGAATTCGCGTGATAATGTAAAGCTACCAAGAGCATCGAACGTTGCAATCGTCCCCGCTCGCTCCTTGCGCACGCGCACGACTCAGTAACAGACCAACAGTACCGAACGCGGAGGCGAACTGTTGGGTTGCCGAGGATGATGTCTGTGCGATCGCTCTCTGCGTTCGTTGCAATCGGGGCCCTGCTAAATGGTAAGTCAACATTGAAAAACAGTGTGGAATAAATAATTTTAAAGATATGCAAGGATTAATCGAACAGGTAAATTTCGTTTATTTTTTATAAGTCATGATGAGACCCTGCGTATAATAACTGTCATCGTTGTAATTTTTACGGTGAAATATTATTAACAAGTCATGTTAGATAGTTATGGAGTTAAAATTAACTTTGTTAAAGTCAATAAAGTGGATAAGAATTTAACTAATTATGTTTAATCTAACCGTTAGTTTATTTGAAACATGATAAGGTGATTGACATTTGTAATCTTGAACAAAATATTAACAATCCATCAATCTTTAAATATACTTCACTAAAATATATTTTATAAAACTATTCATAGTATCTACTTTTTAATTATTGATATTTCATCTTTTGTAATTAAATTATATTTTAATGTTTTCTCGAATACATTTAGAGTTTCTATAATTAATATAATAATAATAAGTTATATCTTTCTTACCTTCTTCTCATTTTCTGACCGACAACGCATCAGTGGTTTTGCTGATGTCCATGGGCGACGGTAACCACATATGTACCATCAGGTGGCTCGTCTGCTCGTTTGTCAGCTATTAACATAAAAAAAAATTACTGTACATTTTAATCGTGCATTTAATTTTATTAATCGTTTACCCCAAAGGTTCTATCTGCTTCAGTTTGTATAGTGTTCATTTAATTATTTTTTTCAGTAGTAGCAGCACAAAAGAAGCCCATCAAAGAAGCTCTACTTCTACACAGTGAAGCATACAGCAACGCAACTCTCGAGGATTGCGTCTGGAAACGGGAGAGGGAGCCTTGTCCTGATGAAAACGTCACTCTTCATCTTTACACAGAAGCAGAGCCTGTGAAGAGAGTGGTGAGTGGAAATATTGTTTAACAAAGTATCAATTAACTCAAATTCAAAATCATTTAACCCTGTAGGTATTCTGTAAATACACTTATGCAGGCCATTTATTGCTTCTAATACCGTTTCGAAAAGGTGCTTTAACATTGAGAACAAACGGCGAAAGAAACTGCTCAGCACATCTTTTAAACAACATATGGTAATTACGAAAGTTTAAACCTGTGCAGAATTGGATTCGACACTATTATTTCCAGGCGCCCTTGTCATTAATATATTCATCTATACTATAATATTCTTTACTCTGTATGTAAATATTTGTTCAAATAAATAGGTCGCTTATTCACACTCGCGCATTACGATTCTCTGTCTTATGGTTGGCATGGACATACACAAATGAAACACTCACGACGAGAGTTACATACAATTACATATCTATGACATGAATGTGCGCCCTGGTCGATAATTGAATCTGGACCGCCTCGCTTGGTAGATACAGGGTCGTCCAGCCCCATGACCCTGTTCATATGGAACTCTGCTGACTAGACGTATTTCGACCTCTATTTCATGCAGTCATAAAATATCTAACTTGCTTCAGTGGGAGTAGCAAAGAACAAACGCTTCTTTCTAGGCCAGTACCCAGTCGGTGACGCCCTTGTTCCTCCTCCATGGCCAAAAGTGTCCCGTGGATTCATGTTCATTTGCCAACCAGAAAAAAACAAATACGTTGCCATAATAAAGCTATATGAAAAATATTTTTTTTACAAATTACAATTAGTCATGCAATGGCAACTTTCAAACAGTTTTATTGTTAATCACATAATTAGTTATTTGCTGTCTATTGTTCATGATTTTCACACGTTATTTTGTCGGTATTATCTGTATATACTTTAAAACATCTAAAGAGACAATTTTGTTTTATCTTTACAGACAATTTTGTTTATTAAAAAAATCATTTAAGTAAAGCCCATCGAGTTAAAGTATGAACTCAAATCTATATCTTTATTTATAATATTACAATGAAAGAGCGCGAATTTTATGAGATTGTGTATCTGTGGAAGGTAGGCAATAGAACCACGGCATCTGTTTGAAAAATTCTTTTACCATTTGAAAGGTACACTATTCCGTGTGAACGTAGGCTATAATATCAAGTGTATGTGTTTAACAATTAATTGTTGAACCTCAACGAAGTTGGGACTAGTAGTGTATTTATAAATAAGAAAGACCAAACAGTTCAGTACATTTTCTCCTCTGTTTATCAATTAATTTTCTTTTGATCTGGAAACAGAGCGTTATATAATAATAATGGTCCAATTTCAACCACTACGCAAACACCAGTAATATTTACAAATAATCAGATATAATTACTCATTTTGATCAATGTTTAACTTATTTATTTATTTATTTATTAATGAGTAAGATTTTTTATGGAGTTAGGATAAACAATTAGTAACGTAGGTAAGATATTGCGGTGTCCAAATTCTTGGCACTTCGGATGGATACCATCCAAGTTCAAGCATATACTGAAATCGGGCTTCTCTCAATATCAGGTCAGGTTCTCTCAATATCAATATAGCCATAATCTACCACACTGACAGATATGATACACATTTGAAAACATTACGAAGAACCCATATGTGTAGGTTTCCTTGTAGCTGTAGGCCCTTTTTGCCCCGAGTGGGACCTACATCGAACCAGTAGCTTACCACTGCTGGACTGACCTACAAAACCTCGCTTGAAAACTCAAACTCTCAGCAGAAAAACATAGTTGATTCTTCTATTACCTTGCTTGACCTTGATAAATTAATAAACATTTGCTCAATTTCTAAATTATTTAGGTAAGTAAGTGAACCACGACAGTGTTTTGGTTGCCAGTTGACCGAGGATGCCTCAAATAGGCGTGGACGGACGCTAAAGGACGGTCCGTTACACCCGTCGGTCGAGAATACCAAATAGTTACGTATCGATTTCTCAAATACACGTCAAAACTCTGTATGACTGAGTAACCTGTATGTGACAGTTTTGGAACCAGTGCCTAGTTAGTGAAGGAAAGTAAAGAGGTTTTTAATTATAATGTTAATTAAATTTCCCCGAACTTTGATGAAGGGTGGGAAGCACTGAACAGGTTTACTTTTATACCAATTGATAATTAATGAATGCAAAGAACTCAGACGATAATTATGTCTTTGAGGTAAATTACCCCATAGTCCAGTTGGAAGTGACCCTACCTGCCGAGCGAAAGGTCCCGGGTTCGATTCCCGGCCGGGGCCAGACATTTATATGAAAGTTAATTGTTTGTTCCCGGGTCGTGGGTGTTTGTGATGTCATATTTGTATAAGTCCACGCCACCCGCAACCCAGGGAATCCTAGTGCGGGGGTGTGAGTGTGTAAACGTTTATTCATTTACAAGTAAGATGCGGTTTCCATGCTTCCATGTTGGTCACCAAAACGATTATAATGCCTGCAGTGTTTCCCTTACTAGCCCTAGCGTAATTTGTTAAATTAAAGGATGTTAACTAAAATTCTAAATCACTATTATGTAAGGTACACTAGTTTATTTCTCTCTCTTTTTCTTTTTAATTCTCAGTTCTTCCTGCTGTTACAGCTGACAAATTCATTATCTTATTAGCGATATAATTCAGGGGTGTGTAATTAGTGTGTAATTTTGTGTTATTTGTACCCATGTTTTTACTGTTTGCTAATTATTATATTGTGATGGCTTTCTTTCAATTACTGTTTTTCCACTATTATTTAATATATAGTTTTATTTATGCCACATTGCGCACGATCCCAGCACAATAGTTTGCAAAGTTCAGCCCTGAACGGTCCTTATGCACGACAATCTTTTCGATGTCCAGTGAGCAAAACATGTAGCTACAAAGTCAAAATGGATAGGAGTAATAGCTATTTGTGTACCTCGTTCAATACCAACAACCTAAATTAATTTAATTAATACTTCTCCGTCGTTCTTCATTTACAAGTAGGAGGTTAGAGAAATGGCTCTCAAACGTAATGGAGGATGTATAATCATGGTAACGTCAAGGCCGTAAGAAGCAAAAACTGCGCACGATGCATGTCCAAGGCCGACGAACATACTCGTAGAGGAAACCGCCGTAATCAGGTAGTGTAAGCGCATACAATGGTGTGATTGTAGACCAATAGGACCAGTGTTATAAGATGATCAGATTGAATTGACTTGATACCGAATAATTGAAGGAACACTTCATATTCACAAACATTGCACTTATAACCTTATGATTTACGATCTTACTTTCGTGGCGGTAGCTTTCAGATTAATTAGATTATCCCCAGAAGCAACTTCATAAACGCGGAAAATATTTAAAATACGATCTCAAAAATGAATAGCAGACAAAATTCAGTAGCTACCGTCTCTAATCAGACCATCGCAGAGAACGGAACGTTAGCAAAAGAAAGAATGCGTTTAAAGTGGTTTAAAATACCGCTACTCTGTACAAGCTCTTGGCACTTGGCGTCCTCGAGGGAGTTACATTCGATCAGTCGTCAGTCCGTTTACTGTGAAGACAAGGCAGGCTACCAGTTTGAACATTAGTTTAACAATATGGACATAAGCGAAATGATTTTTATTAGTTCCAAATAAGAGGTGACAGTACCTTTGGACCTTTTATTATGGTATTTGAGGTGGTGCTGCGAACCTCGATCGAATTATGTGAATTTACTTACCAAACCCTTCAACAGTCGTCCTGCATATTTGTAGAGGGTTCGGCATTTCGTATGAACGCATCAGAGCCTCCACAGCCCAAAAGCCCCTTGGGCTTATCTCAAGGGACTCTACTGGTTCCCAAATTTACCCTTTCATTCAGCATGACAGCACGAAATCCTATTAAAGATTGCAAACAGCATGTCCACTCGGAATCCCAAAAATCAAGCGTGAGCAAGTGTTAAAATATATTATGTAAAGCGTCTCTAAAGAATAATATAATATTAATTTTAAATATATACTATACTAATATTATAGAGAGAATGCGTTTTTTGTGAGTTTGTGTATATGGGAAAAGTAATCCCCGGAAACTCGGCGTATATTTGCAAAATTATTTTACCATTTGAAAGGTTCATTATTCCAGATGATGGCTATACAGTATAAAATAAATTGTCCATCTGTCTGTCTAAATGTGATCATCTCAAAACCTACGACACGGGTTTTTTTACGGTATTTACCAATAGATAGACTGACTCATGAGAAAGGTATAGGTAAATGAAATTAGTAAAAAAATAAAAAAAACCTGATAACACTGAGTTACTTCGATTACTGCTTGTGAACGTAATAATCAAGTTTCTCGAAGCGAAGACAGGGTAGGTTACTAGTCACAATCGCGATATATATGATTGGATGTAAATTATAAAAATAATAATAATCGTATGCATTACAAAATGAGAAAAATATGTCAATTTTAAGTAAAATAAAATACACCTATTGTTTGTTAAACAATGGAAAAAGGTTACGAGAATCGCAGTAGTCTCGAACGTGCCAAATATATTTCAGGCAACGCAAGAATATCGCGGTGATTCTGTAACCTCACAAAAACCAACTCTCAAATAACTAATTCCGTCATGACATTATTATAATGGTAAATCTCACGATTTATATGTGTTATATTTACAATAACAATTATGTTCATTAACAATGATTATGTTAAAACCATTGCACCACATTATTAAAGAGCTGTGAGAAACCCTTGCAGATTTTTCTATCAACCACAATTCTAACAAAGTTACGTGAACTTAAAAATTAAGACTCGAAAATCAAATTTAACACCAAGACCTTAGTGTTAACATTACGTCGGCTTTGTTAGTGAACTCTCGTTAAAGTAAAACGCGACAATGCGTGTGCGGTGGACTAAAACAATGTGTTTGCCACATCCGGCTTGTCAAAACAATCGTTACTTTCCACATTTTGTCCACAGACACGTATAGGTTTTTGCGGCCGTCATTTCAGTTTATAAAATACTCATTTTACGTTTCTTTTGAACCCCAAATCTGTTACATAATGTATTTAATGACCAAACCTCAAAACATTATTGCTGTTTTCACATTTGGCCATTAAAATCTGCACTAGCGGACATATTGCAAAATTGTGTCAAATTGGTGACAAAATGTTGAAAATAAAAACTAAATCAAATCACCTAACCGATAAGTTGACCACTTAAACACGAAGAAAGTCTGCAGAAAATTACGTAGGCGCGCTGTAGTAATATTAACTTTATTGCGCCATATATCCCATTTACAAGTTTACAGTCGCTAAATAAGCCCATGTACCAACTGTACTTTCTCCTCACAATAATGTCCAGACCATTCAGTACAAGCAAAATATAGAATTTATACATCTAGATATATAGTTATAGATATTTATATACTATAGCAAATATAAATATAGCAATGACGACGAGACACAACAATGGAAACATGTACCTTTTTTACGTTTGATGTGCAGAAAATAAACAAATCGGAATTTAAATTTAGAACATCTAGAAACATTGATATAATGTAAAATGGCAGCAATTCAATAGCACGTTTGTAACGGTATCGCGCGAAAACCTCTAAACAGACTAAATTGAAACTTGACATTGATAACGTATAAATTAACATCTACGATACTTGAGAAAAGGATCAGTTCCTTCAGGTTCATACGTAAAAGTAGTAACGTTTAAGGTGATTTTTTTATAGTTCTTAGAATAAATAAATGTTTATTATTTAAAGATCTCCAAAAAGATAGGTACCGACTTAACAATAAAAGTGAGTAAAAAAAACGTCTGACAAATATGAATGACAGGAAATCGATACGAGTTCATTTGAAAACGTCACGATTCTCGCAGTAGCAATATGAGTTTTATTTTAAAACCGTATGCAACTGAATAAATATAATAACTTGCGGTTATGTCGTATAATTAAAATTTTATTTTTCAGGTAGACTTATTCAGTGAGGACTGGCTCCGTCAGAGTGGTTGGGAACCTTCTCACGAGACAATCCTGTTGATTCATGGGTACGCGGGCGGCGACGACACTCTGCCCATTGTTGTCCTCCGCGATGGTCTGTATCATTACACAATAAAA
Source organism: Megathymus violae (assembly GCA_003671415.1). NCBI lineage: Eukaryota > Metazoa > Arthropoda > Insecta > Lepidoptera > Hesperiidae > Megathymus > Megathymus violae. The sequence continues at coordinate 414,672 of PDGT01000051.1, forward strand.
AACAAATTATTTGGCTTCTCCGTCCGTCTGTCTCTAATCTCTAAAACTAGTTCACGAATTATGCTTTAATATATATGCTGAGGAGTTTGTTTCGTCGTTTCTTTTCAATTATAGAGGGCTTTTTCAATGAAATAAACGTGAATAAGTACATTGCATTAAAAAAAAACGAAATAATTATAAAATTACGTAAATTTTTTAGACCTTGGTAAGGACATAAAGATTTTAGATTTGTTGCCCGGAATGCTGAATTTACAAACGTTTATATATATTTATGCAGTATCGGGATCATCGTTTGATGTATAAATATTTAATTTAAATAATATGTAGCTCACTTCTTATCAATAGCTTAAAGAATTATCGATAACTTTCTAAACTAGGACCCCTATATTGATATTTGTACAAGTGGCCACGAAGCTTTCTTCATCGAAAGGCGACAAATGTCATTCATTGCGGTGATCTTCGAGTGCTATGATCTTTCACGTTAGCTGCCAACTGTACGGCACGGTTATCTCTTATAATTGAGGATGCCTGGGACATACTACCACTGTGCTGCTTCAGTACGAGTACAGTAGAAAAACTAGACGGCGAGGTGACTTAATGACTGCTAATTAGGGTTTTTCGAAACACGAAAGCACTCAAGCTTTAGGTTAATCTTTACACTGTAAGAAGGCGATTTGACAAAAGTCGACTTACGAATGCTTTCCTTCATAATGAATATTCATAACACAAATATTTTTTATTTTATCTATAATCGAAAAATCTAACACTTTCCTTGGCAGCAAGCCTGTCTGCCAGGCGAACGTCATAAGTTCGAATCATGGGCATTAATGGATTGGGTATAAATGTGGCGCGAATACATAATCTTCATACATCGAAATGCATTTTCATATTCGGCTTGCGTGAGCCATCAACAAAAACTTCACGTATTCCCAACACCACAAAACATGCGTACGTAAGACAAGACAGAGCTCGACCCTTCACTTTCTCCTGGTAATTATTATGTCAGCAATGTCATTTCTTTGCAGCGAGTTGCACTTTCTTCCATCTGTGCCTTAAAACTATACTCACTGTGTCTTCTCGTTTATGTGAAAATTATCAACGAATTTGTTTACTTACTGCATAGAAAATGTTAATTCGTTTTGTAAAACAGTTTTTAATGATAGTACTCCTATTGATATTACCAATTTGACACTTGGTTAAAATAGAAACGTTTCAGAATTGATAGACTTTATTAGGACTATAAATTATGACTAGAAAAATAAATGCTTAACTTTAAACAAATTAATTTTATATCCTGTGATCAATGCTGCTCTCTCATGCCTGTTATTTAATTAATATATAACAATAGGTTTCTACAGACGTCGCCTCATTTAGAATTTGCTATCAGATCTCTTATTGAAAACTTAGCTGTTTCAAGATGCAGGTTAAAAAGCTATGTAGCCTGCACCCTATAGTCTTAGCTGTTTGTACCCAGACTTCTTTCTGTCATTTTCTTGTTAACGTATCTTCACCTAGTGTCTCTTAGTTATTTCTAACATTGCACTTCTATCTGTCTGTTACTTTTTGCAGTAACAACTGGTCCTCGCCTCCCTTCGGGAAAATTGCCCTGAAGTTTCTTGACTAAAAACAGCGTTGCAGTGAAACAGAATAGAACAGAAACATAACGTAATGACTGCTATCTAAATATCACCCATTCAGCTCTACTACTTACAATTAACAGAGGCCGTTGGCCGCTCCTCCTCTATATAATAAAAATCTGGCTATAAACCATAGTGCAGATAACATAATGTCACGAATAAATATGTTACGAATTACGACGTTACTTTCAACTTAAAACATAAATACGCGTTTCAAAGAACATGTTAAACGCATAAATTTAATACCTTACAAATCAGGTTTCATAATCTGGATTACTGTCGAATTTCACTTTATTTTTGTCACAGAGAAAGTGATCCTGGTTAACGTAAGGCTATGCTTTGCGATGCAAATTATGCATTCCCACGGCTTTCTCCTATAATGCAGTTAATGGCTTTGTTGTTCGCTACTATGCAACAGTATTTATCACGGGTTAGGTTACCTGCTCATACTTCGACACGACATTTCATTTGTAAGAGATAATCTTAATTCAGACACTCCACAGGATATTGCATTAAATATATTAAAACAAAATTTCACAAATTCACACACCTGTAATAGGATTCTGGTACCCCTAAACGAAGTAAAGAAAAAATTTAGGATGAAATCATTTATCTGTTTTGCTGACATCGACAGTTTTCGAAGTGTGAGGAGTTCCACTCTTCCTTGAGTCTAAGCCAACCTTACCCAGCCTTGGTGCACCCATCAAGGTGCTGCTGATCATCAGTTAAACCGTCGCTGGGCGTTTTAATTCAGTTAGTCTATCTACCGCTGTTTTTGCAAGCTATAATACACATGGCGAGATTCAAGATTCATTCATGCGATTCATTTCTTACCTGCCACCCTATTTATAGAATCTGCTGTGAATTACTGAATCGCCAATACTGCAATCGAAATACGTTAAAAATAATTACGGTTGATTTTAGAAGAAGGGGGGTAGCTAACCAGTCAGACAGGTTAATTTTACTGCCTTAGATTTCTATCATCGGGATAAGGTTGGGTGTTGCATGGCCCGGGGACCTCCAAAAGAAGAAATCTCGCGCAATTAGCATGCATTCCATTTACCAAATAATGGCTTAACCTTGAAATTAATGGATGGATGAAAATTACAATCTAAAAAATCTGAATTTGTTGTAGCGTACCTGCGTCGGGGCGGGTACAACGTGTTCATGTTGGACTGGGGCCGGTTATGCCAACCACCCTGCTACGTGGCAGCAGTGCACAACCTACGGCCCGTGGCCCGCTGCGTCGCAGAAGCACTAGGGACTCTCCGCAGTGCCGGGTTACGCCCTGATCGCCTCACGTGTGTGGGACACTCGCTAGGAGCGCACCTCTGCGGAATCATGTCTAACTATCTAACGTTTCGGCTCAACAGAATTATCGGTAAGATATATAATTTTATTTTGAAATTAACAAACTAGTTCACTTGTTCCTTCTAGACCAGCAACTATATGTTAGGAGGTGTGATTCCCCCATCGTCAGGCGTCAAGTTGGATGCAAAGAAGGTACCAAGAAGATCGGCTTTCCCCTTTATAGTATGGGCCATAGTTTTGTTTGGCCTCCGCAGCGATGGCAAACACGGCCTACAGAAGCTACCTTCGACAGCTTTAGCTGGCGACCAAAATATCTGTCGAAATACTTAGCTTTCGCCTTGGCCATTTGTCTCTTATCGAAATGCTTCTTTTAAGCTCTGATGTATTCGGATCACCAAGTATACACTGACACCCAGGCTTGGTAAGAGGCCTGTTTGCGACTGGAGGCTGCAACGTAGGTTCCGCCAAACTAAGACTGGTTTTTTCCACCGATGGCTTCTTCAGAGCCGGAGATTAAACATTTCATACACTGTAGAATGACATCAGTTATCGAGTCAGCGCACATATCCGGATTCTCCGAGGAAAAGGAAAACTGCCTCCAACGATACGAGGCAAGGAGCTCCCTAAACTCGACTCAATCTGCTGACTTGTAGTGCCATACCTGACGCTTAACAGTAGACCAAACATTTTTTTAGTGCCTCATAAGTATAGCGGCACTTTCTGATTTTACTATCCATGTAACTACAACTACTAGTAAAAACCAACAAATAGCCACAAGACTATGCAATTTTTTTTTAACTTAATGTAAGTCAATACTTCACATCCCACCTGATGGCGATTGCGATGATAAACTAACGAATTGACTGATCTGACTAACGACTCCAAGAAATGACGAACAACACGTGATAGTCGCCGTGTGTCGAGTCGTTCGATAATGGAAAGGAAATGACTCAGACGGTCAGCTCAACCAAATTTGGGTCACCAATAAGCCTCTTTGCCCGTCTCTCCATTGAATCCAATGCTGACAGGTGATATCAGTCAGCGCCAAAACTGTGTTTTATTCCTATGTAAGGGTACCAAATTGTTTCGATTGTGATGTATAGTTGCACTTTCAACATTCAAAACTATTGCAACATCATTACAATAAATATGCATTATTTAGTATTATAACGTTAAAAAAAATCTCACGTCGTAAGTTATTTCATTTGCCCCCTCAGTATTTGATCCTTCCAGGAGAACTTCATACGAATATTTCCAGGGTTGGATCCGGCTCGACCGTTGATCCGAACCGCACCAGCTCTCCGCTTGGATCCCGGGGACGCTCGTGCAGTCCACGTGCTACACACCAACGCGGGTCGTTATGGCGAGGCAGCGCGGCTCGGACATGCTGACTTCTGCCTCAATGGAGGACGCAGTCAGCCTTACTGCGAAGATACTCCTAGTACGTTCAACATTAAACATTGATATGTGACAAAAGATGTTATCGATTTAGTACAGCACACGAGTATTTTCTTTCCAAATCGCCTAAAAGTTTCGTCGTCGACTACATAAGTGCAGCTGCACGGTTCTCAAGAGTCGGAAAATTTGTCAGTCTTGAATGAGCGACAAGTTAAACAATTTCAGAAGCGATCAACGCTCAGATTTTTAACGACTATTGACAGCAACACTTGAGCACTTCCGTGCTTCAGAGGGCACGTTAAACTGGCAGGCCAGATTCTCATCGTTAGAAAGCAATTCTTGAGCCACATCGGACCCATTCTGGCTATTAAAAAAATTTAAGCCACTTGGGTTCGCAATTAATTGCTTCAACAATCTGAATTTCAGCAACATAATCGAGTAGCTTAGGCCATCTCAGTAAACGGAGAATTCTAGAACCTGCAATAGTCATTAACGACTTGAAGTCAGTCTTCTGAATCCAATCAAATAATGAATAACCCACTTAGATTAAAATTACCTAATAAATTTGTTGTATTGTAACTCTTATATTTAATTATTTTTTTGTGTAAGTTTTTGTAAATATGTAGTACTACATGTAGAACATAATGCAAACGTTCTATTGAAATATGCGTCGTTGGTATCTATTCGCAGACGAAGCGCTTTGCAGCCACGTGTGGGCGATCTGTTATCAAGCTGAGAGCTTGTTCAACGCACGCACCGCCGTCCCATGCGGGCGACGCTGCTCGGTGCGGGTACCGCCCTCGCGAGCGTCCGCTCTGCCCGTCCTGCTCGGCCAGCCTGCCCCGATGACGTCAGTAACTTTGATAACACTAGCAGAGCGTTAAATTGTTTCAAACCTTAAAATGTGCGTGACAAGCTGCATTTCTTCGGTTTTATAGTATACAAATGTGTATTCTACCAATTTTCCTATATGATGTGAACTATTCGATGCAATGCCATCTTGTGGTATTTTCGAGAAATGAAACATAGACCAATGAAATTTTTTTACATACTCATTTGAAAAAAGGTTGCTGTTGGAGTCATTAACCAATGTTCGTAACAGGGCGTCAGGTGCGTACTGCGTGGAAGACTTCGCGACGCCCTTCTGTCCGTCCACGACGGGGATGCAAGACGGCGATACCCGCTGCTGTCTCGACCAGCAGTACGCGGCCGCCGCCACCAGCACGCAGCCGCCGCGCGTCCGTCCGCGGCCGCGGCCTATCGTGCGTTTGCGTGCGCGGCGTATCAAACCCGATGGCGTAGTGATCGACAACACAACTCTGATTGACTTGTGAGTCAATTGGTGTTAAAAGAAAATTTACGCTACAAATAAATTTATTGTCGTGAATTAAATTGAGAGGCCATGGCTTCTTTGTTTGCCATCTTGATTGAAATCATTTTGAGCCAAGTTAAACTAATGTATATACTAGAAGTTATGTATTAACGTGCAGTTAAATAAAACGCAACGACAACGTTTGGCCCGGTACGCGAGCGCAACCAACCGACCAACCAAAACCCAGCGGCGTAGTGACTGACGACAATGATATGTTGGTTGATAGATTTGTAATGAAACAATTCCCCTACAATTAGCTAATGTAATTATTATTACATTTAAACGGACCCTTTTAAAAAATACTACACAATTAAATTAAAAAACACGCGTTTTCCAAACATCGAGAAGTTTATTTAATCCATGCTATTGATTTGACTATATTTTTATTTTATTTTTTAAATACAAAAGTGATTTGGGATGTCCACTCGACGATAGTTGGAGAGCCGACAAAGTATCGATGCCATGGATGTAGATAGGCATTAATGGAATAACTCCTATATCCGGGGTTAATTGTATAAACGTTTTAATAGTTTCATTAGTCTGAAAGGTTGTAATATGGGTCTTTGAGTCGATGCGCCAAATTATGGTGAACATAAACGCGTACAAATTGCAAAAATAACTCATAGATTAATTACTTCGGAATTCTTGAGGCCCGTGATTACTCTGTGTATTTTAAGTTTATTTAATGACAATTGAATAATAATAATGATGTTCTCGTTATATATGTTCGTTAATTTATAACATTTAGTCAATAAAATTAATATAGATTTTAATTTTTAACATTAATATAAGTACAATATTTTTGTGCTGCGATAAAAGTTGAGCCAAAGAGATTGACATTAAATTATTACCAATTTACGAGTTTTTTTATTCCTCCATATTGTTACGAAGCTTCTCGAAGTCGGCAGGCTTGCGAAGTCTCTAGAAGGGTGGCCGACCGTTATGGAGAGGCAAACAATAGAGGCAATAAAAGAGAAACGCAGGTAGTAATAAAAACTACCTGGGTCACTCCAGGCCAATCTGGCCCGTATGCCTCAAACAAAAGGGGCGAGATTAGCATAGACGAGGGCCGGAATGGGGTTGTTACCTGACCCGCTATTGTTATGTCGATTTCCGGGAATTCCTGTTGTTGTTGTCTACTTTAACAAAGGGCGTGGAAGGATCTGGAAGCCCGGAAATCGATATAAATAGCGGGCAGGGTCGGCCACAGGGCATTCGGTCTCCGGATACGAAGTGAAGAGTTCTCTCCCTACGAGGCGAATACCGGCGTAACTGTGATTGTGAAGTCTGTGTGAAGAAAAATAAAGTTTCTGCGGAACGATTGTGGCATTATTACGAGCCTACGGATCCTGACACGTAACAATATTTTGATCTCTAATATGAAAAATATATAATGAAAACTGTACTGAAATAAATTTAAATTTTATTTTAATGTATTAAAATAATGTACAAAGTGATTTATTATCTTAACTAAATAACATTGACGGAACATGAGCCGTAAGCCCAACCTTTAATTATTTTGCAATTAGGAATAACAAATAATTAAATAATCAAATCGTTACTCAATAAATATCATCGTACGCCAACGTTGTAATTTTCAATTAAATACATTTAATTTCTTTTCTTTCCTTTTATAACAAATTATTATTACTATTGTTGAATTGGTAATGTAATTTTATTTCATTATGTTCATCTTTTCATTATTATTGGTTATGTCCAGTTCATGTCAATTTCAAGTGATATGTAATAAATATTTACATGAAAATTCATTTATGTAAAACGTCACATGGAAATCTAAGAGGCCTCTAGAAGAGGTGAATGAAATATACCAGCCTGTTAATACAAGCACGGTGACCTCTAACATCGATCCACATTGAATTAATTAAATAAAAATTATTAAAAATTAGATTAACAGATATTCGAAAATTAACTGCGTCATCGCTTCGACAAATCCTACGGCGTGTTCCCGGTAGAAGCCACAAGAAACTTCCAAAGGGCCGTTTAAACTACGTAGACACAGACAGCACTTACTACTACTTTTGATTATAATATATTAAACGCATGTTCAAGCCGTCTTATCTTTAAAGTAATCATCTAGATTATAATAAACTTTATCCATTAGAATGGTTTTGACGTGAATATTTCATTTACAGTATGGCATTACCGTCATTTTTACAGAAGACTCAAGAATAGAACAGCAATCGATTGGGACAATAATAAAGTAGCGCTATCCTTATAAATAACTTTATTGCTCGCCACAAACATTTCCAATCAGCACGATCAATACGAATTTAGCTATGAATTAATATCCGCTATGAAACGGATATCAATTCCTGTCAGCTCTTGCTCGACGCTAGCAACTGAGAGAGAAGGGCGGCTTTCTCCTTCTCTTTCTTCCTCACGACGTCTAACGAACGGTTTCTCCAAGTACTTTTCCTCAGCTTGATGGGCCGGCTGCCTACGTATCGACCTGAAAATATGACAATTATTTTTATCGATACTATGGTGGCGCGCTAGAAGCGACTTCGATAAACTTGAGTCTCGATCACAAATGACCCTGCAGGGCTTACGATATCCCTGGCTTCGAGACCCAGACCTATACGTTTGTTTGAAAAAGAAATGTTTGTTCTAGATCCTTCGTTCCTCGTCAGATAGTTCCTTAGACCTCATTGTATGTTCGTACTGTCACAACGCAGAACACAAGAAGTTTAGTACAGATGTGTGTGTGTTGAAAAAAAATTAAACACGGTCACATTTAACACACAGTGCCGTAACTTTTTTATGGCAGTAGTCAGCTAACTGGTAGACATTCAATGGGGTATGAAATGGTCATTACGTTACGTATACAACTACAACGCGTTTTTTAACTTACAAATTTTTATAATAGTCATATTTCGCTGTTACTTATCATTGTAAAATCACCATTTGGAAAAGGTAGTTGAAGCAAACATGACGTGCATAAGTGTATTTACAAAATACGTGAATGATTAAATGATTTTGAATTTGAAAGGAAGTGGTAGGTAGGTGACCAGACAGACAAATATCAAAGTACTTAAATCCATTGCTTCGTCCGTTTTTCATTAGAGTGAACTATAACTGAGAGACTTTTGCTAGGATTTCACAATGACAAGAATCTGATCCTCCGGGAGATGCAAGTCATAAATCATCTCACCATCCATCTCCTTCATTGCCTTGATGAAGTCTCCGGGGTCCTTGAAGCTGACAAAACCGAAGCCCTTGCTCTTGTTTGTCCGCTTGTCTCTGATCACTTTAGCTCGTTGGAAAGAAGTGTACTTGCTAAATGTTCTCACCTGAAATACATTTCGTGTGAAATATACGTATGTAAACAGATATACCGGTACCAACGAGTACACTTTGAACATTGGTTTATTAAAATTAAATAAAGTGAATATATTTATTGTCAACGTCCTGTTAACCAGACGTTCCCAACAGTCTTCTTAAATTAAATACCACTTTTCTCCACTAAAATAAAATTTATTATAACCACAAAAATTTACACGGGGCACAGTTTAACCGCAACGAAGGGCTATGATTTCCCAAACTTCTTAGAAGACTAATCACAAAGGTGTCCAAGATCTCACTGACTTTAAATTAATGAAGACCATGTAGTTTTAAGTAAATAAACTTACCAGATTGCATTATGCTGATTTAAACACAATTAACGTTGAAATAAGAGTCGTAACAGAACCCAATGATAGATACGTACATACTGCCGAACTGCAGTTTTGCATTCGATATAGTCTCTGCTACCTGAACACTCGTTTACGGTGTAACACCGCGTACAGAACTGGCGCCGATTATGAGTAAATTACAACATTATTGAATTACAAACTACATATAAGCTGGCCCAACAGGAGGGTAACTGCAAGTGGTGACAAAACCGTACCACCGCGCACGTGAGTATTTGTGACCAAACTAGGCGGTACAGAGAGCAGATCTTTAAATACCAGTGACCTGACCTTCGCCACGATGTTCAGCGGAGAGCACCACAAGCGGGGCGTTTTGTTTGTTCAATGGCCAGCCTGATTACTTACAAGTAACTCATCGGTGACGTCGTTGCCCAAGTCGCCGCAGAACATGCGGAAGTCATCGTCCGGCCAATCCAGCAGCGTCACGTCCTCCCACACCTGCCCGCCAGCTGTTCGGACCACCTGGAATAATTTCACTCCTAACATTAAACTCATATGTTACATTAAGTTCATATATATATCGTAGCTCAATCTGTGGTGACTCGTCTGCCGAGCGAGGTGTCTCGCGTTGATTCCCGGCCGGGGAAGACATTTACGTGACAGATAAATGTTTGCTCTCGGGTCGTGGGTGTTTATAATGTCATATGTGTACGTCCATGCCACCCGCGACACAGAGCGTCCCAGTGTGGAGGTGTACTCACACGCGTGAAAGTTCATAATATGAGAACCCGACATGCTGTCTTCACATGTACATACCTATGTAAATTACCTATTGGTATTTTCAAGCGATATGAAGGCACAATAACTTAACTTATTCCAAAGAATTTACTCTGTAAACGGTACATATAGGATTAAAAGAAGTGCGGTGGAATGTCATTCGCTTTCTTCTTATTAATAAATAAAAATATTTTTTTTGGAAATGGCGGTATAAGGAAAAGTAACCTTTATAAGCGTATATACAATATGTCGTTAGAGCCACGTTTCGCGCACATCACACACACTTTTTTTACATACGATAAGTTGATGCTAAACGATCCCTCCTGATGGTGAGTGGTGATGAAGTCTAAGACGTTTAACGCACTAACATATAAAAGTCTATACACTCTCGAAGACTCCCACATCGTAAGTGGCCGGGAACACCGACGCGGGCAAGTTATGCAGTGTGCATAATGAATGAAGACGCAAACCGCTTCGTCCCAACTGGCAAATCATATTATATTATTACGTCGTCATATCAATAGGTAACTGCCCTACCACGCAGTACATCAAACTTCAATGACCCTATTAAGAATTCTGCCCAACTGAACGAACCTTTCTGTGTTTCTTTTCCTTCTTGGCCTTCGGAACGATCGTCTCCGTGATGGATATGATGGGGGNGCGACTTTGGCACTTCCTTTGGTGGTGAAGGGGGACGCTCGCGTTTCTATATGAAAACATATTTATTGAAAACGGCATTCAAACTGATATGATCTTATTTTCTACGAGTATGTTTAAAAGAGATTTTTCTTATGTGTGCACGCGTGTTTTATGTATATGCGCGACAATTTATGTGCGTCTATTAAAATTACTTCAAAAGGCGCTGTCGATTTACGAAACCTTTGTGAATAAAAGTAAATATAAGAAACAACAATAATGTAAGAAGTAAAGATTATTATGATATTAGACATGATTATTAAACTCATGAGCTTATAGTTTAGCGGTGCATGTTAGAATATCCTAATGAATAATGTAAAAATATTACTCAAAATTATTACTCACCCGCTTTCTGCTCTCATGTTTCTCTTTCTTCTCGTCATCCTCCTTGACCTGTTTGTACAGCTTCGGGGCGGCGGACAGCACCACGGGCTGCGGTTTGGGTGGTGGTGGTGGAATCAGCTGTGGACCCGGCATTCCCGGCCGTAGGAACGGCATCGGTGGCGGGAAGCCTTCTGGTATACCGGGTGGTCGCAGCCTTTGGACCTGAAAATATATATGTCGTACTTTTATAGTTAGAGGCGAGGAAATGGGTATTGAAAACTATTTTGCCATGAAATGTGAGCATTTACATATACATAAGCAAAAACAAAACAGTTCAGTACTTCTTTCTCCTGTTTATCAATAAATTATTTTGTCGTTTGATACCTATTCACGAGCTTCAAGAATAAAATAAAACAAGAGTTATTTTCGCTACCTCGTCGCCTCAATGGTAAAGAACCTTTTCAAAACGGTAGTTGATTTCGAATTAGGAAAAAAAGCAAAATATTATTTAATGATTACAGTAGAATTTGGACCACTAGGCGAACATTAGTTTTATGAAATGATTCATAGTAAATTTTACGATCAGACCATAACAAATTTATATAAAGAAATATACCGAAGCAGGAATCATCATTGATGGTGGGGGAGGAGGCGGTGGCACAGAAGGGAAAATCATCCTGGCTCCAAGCATTGATGAGTCGAAAGGAGGCAATAAAGAAGGCGGCGGCGGCGGTGGAGGCACCCTGTCAAGTTGTTGCTGCACTGACCCAAAGGTTGTTGAACCTATCACAGGACGACCTGTCATGCTTGGTACTGAATCAGCACCTGATATCTCGGCTTCAAACCTAGAAATAAATATTAACAAGTTTTTAAACAGAAGCATTTGAGTGACAATTTTTAATTAAGAAGGTGAAAATTTTAAGACTTTGTGCAGGTATTTCAATAGTTTATTTGTTTTACATAGTCTACCAATACAAAAATTATTTCATTTGTAACAATTATTATTTCATTCTTATTTCCCCAACAACCATTCCACAGTTTAAATGGTATGACACAACACTCAAGACTAATAATTATAAACATAATTACTTAAATTTAATCTGTATATCTTTATATGTTACAAATAAATTAACTGACATTTACATCACCTATAAATTGTAGAAATCTATAGTACTGTTATACACAAACACATAGAAAGAAACAAATGAATATGTTCTATGTTCTATGATCAATGTTCAAACAAATATAACAGTTGATGAAAAAATACAAAAATACATAATTAAATAGCTTATCATTTGTGTAACTACATGTTTTTCCTGTATACCTTAGGGTCATCAAAATCAATCAAGACGTTTTTGATAAAAGGACACAGTCAGACAGACAGAAATTTTGAATATAGTAGAATTTCAGTTAGTGAGTCATAAAACAAATATTTATCATAAATATCATATCATAAAATAGTTCTGTCATGAAATAAGTTCTGCACCTAGTTGGTCCAATATTTTTTATTTAAAATATTCATACAGTCCTTATTGTGTTTCAAAATTTGAAAAACTCCTAGACATCAGTCTTCCAAAAGAAGTATAACTAGAAATAAATTTTAAACATTCATAAAAAGAACCAGTCGTTTTTGCTTACCAACAATTTTATTCAGTTTCAGAAAAGGATAACATGTAAACAATTATACAATAAATAATAATATGATCAATTAATATATAACTTCAGTTCGCTGTATAGTATTAATGTGCAGTGCACTGTGTGCATTTTCGTAATATTTTTTTCATGATTCTAGGGAAGAGCTCAAAGGGGAGTAACTTACATCAAGGACATGCAGGTCTCTGACCATCCTTTGCAAGTTACATAGTAAACTTAACTTCTAAGAATAGTATTCAATTCAAAATTTTAGTAAATAACCTTGTTTTAACATCCAGTCTTGGGATGCGAAAGTCCAGTTATTCTATTGATCAAGGCTAGCTTTCAGGTCTCAAAGGCAATGCTATTTGCAGTTGATAAGTTCAAAGTTTTGAGGAGTTCTATTCGTTAATGCTCCTATGTTATAAAGCTAACCTCCTATTTTTTTTTATTACTTACCGAGACATTTCATCTTGCATTTGCTGGAATTTATTGGGCTCCTCCATGGCGCAATTTATATTTGTCCGTATTTTAAATAAAATTAGTTTTTAAATTGGTGAACTCAAGGAGACATTTCGATCAAGATCAAGTCTGAAATATAGTAATAAAAAATTCCCGCTTTCAAATTATAAATGTCAAATTGAATTATTAGTTTTGTATTATTTTTTAGCGTACGCTATAGTATATAAATTGTAATTATTTTGTAGTTAGCCCAATAAATGTTTCGTTTACGCTCACAGTTACACATATTAATCAATGATACTTCTATTGTACTGGATTTATGATCTTAACAAAAAATAAATGACACTGACAGCCTGATATTAAAAAGAACAATACCGTAACGTACTGACTTTGACTACTGACATAAATGACATAACTACGATAGAAGTTACTCTATGATATTGTCATTGGGTGAGCGTACGTACGCCAACGCCATTAATATATTAAAAAAAAAAACTCTATGATACTGACAGTGACATAATTGTAACCACAGAATAATAAGTATTTTACACTATGCTACAAAAAAAAACCAGTCTTACATTATCACGTTATTGACATAACCTATATTTATGATTTTAAACTAATATCATCGCGGAATTTATACATTTTATTATGTAACGGGTAACGATAAGTATAAAAAACTAATAAAACGATATAAATATAAATATAAATATAAATATAAATATAAATATAAATATAAATATAAATATAAATATAAATATAAATATAAATATAAATATAAATATAAATATAAATATAATATTAACGATAGGTTTTTTTTGTTGCCTATATATCGACCCAGTGGTGGACGGCGAAATTGTGTTTCAGCATGATCCATGCAACTGGGTTCTAGACGATTCTAAATTATAAAAGTAGTTAAGTTTTTTAAAACTAATTTTATGTGGATATAATTTAGAATACTATTTATGTACAGATATTCAAATAGATATAACAAATTATGTAATGTCTTGGAATATGAATATATTTTAAAAATGCATTTCAAGATAAAAAATAAATATGAAAGTATCGCTGCATACTGTGGAAGAAGTTCATTTCGAGTGCAATAGTTGTTTGGTAAGATTTGCTAATTGTTAATATTGTCACTAAAATGCAACTTTGGCCAAATAGGTGGCATCATAACCATAGGATTCTTAAAAACATATATCTGTCATTATTATTGTCGATTTCTAATGAGCCTGTGGTCAATTTTGATTTTTCTGATTAATTTGATGTGTTGGAAAATATGAGACAATGCACTGTATTTAAAATTAGTAGCAGTATCTCTAAAGCTTTGTATTTTTAAATACAAATTAGAAGTGTGCTAGGTGATTATAATAATGACTTCCTTTGAAGCAAAATATGATGTAAGTATTATAAGCTATGATTTTTTTATTTTTGACTCCAGTTTAGGTTTCAGCGATTACTAAGTTTTGCAAGTATATTTGTTACTTATAAAATGTATTTTATAAATTGATGTATATCAAACATATTACTACGCATAATAATTACAAAATCAAAATGTTTTTTTTTTCATACAATCGTATAATGTTTACACTGTACTATATTTGATCCATGCTCTTGATACATCTTATTTAACGAAATTACTGTGCAATTATTTTTAAATTACTTTGTTTTCTATTTATTTATAAGTATATTACATTAACTGTAGCCAGCCTTGCTATATTCTTTATTCTTTGATAGTATCAGAATGTTTTGGTAACAATATTTATATTACTTTGATGGACTATGCCATAGCTTAGTTGGTAATGATCCTATCTGAGGACTGCAACCATTTATAGGACAGATAAATGTATAATACTTTGTAAGTAAGATCCAAATTTGTATATTCATGTAATCTAACCAACATATTAACCTAGTATAGAGTTTTTAGTTTGTCATTGTTAATAAAAAAAAAACTTTTAATAAACTTTGTTGTTATAATTGTTTGATTGAATTTCAGATGTACCCAGCAGGGGATGTTGGGGTGGTTGAGGGTGAAATGAATATACCTACAAGAGGAGTTCCATCTGGAGGCAGCATGGAGTTTAATACTCTTGATGAGCCCATCAAGGAGACATTTGTAAGTTTTTATGATGTAAATAATTATTAAGCTTAAATAAAAAGTGGTTTTATTAGGCAAATTTATTTCTTAGGGATGAGTAGAGACTAATATTATTATATCACAGTATTCTAGTATCATAAGCAGTAGTAGCCTAGTGCTTTAAAAGTAGGTCTCCTGAATGGGAGACTACAGTTATGCATGTACTTATAATTGTATAAGTTATGTTCATGTTATAAGTAAATTATCACTTTCTTCAGTGAAAGAAAATATTATGATGAAACCTACATGTCTGAGGGTTCCCTATAATGATCACAAAGGTGTGCGAAGGCTTCCTATCCACACTTGGTCAAGGACTGTGGCATATTAGACTGCTAGATTTGAGCCCAGTAATTTAATAATTATGGGTTGTAATGAGGGAATTGTGTAATAATATGAATAATTATAAATACTATATACTTCCACTGGTTATGTGCTGTTTGCTAAATTTATTTGCTTTTTTATTGTACTTGTAAGTAAAGGTAGGGTTTTTTACTTTACAGGCTGGCTATTGTTTGAATTATTTTGAAAGTATTTAGTAGTAGTCATTACTATGCTGGACACTTAAAAATAAAAGATTTTTATACTTCTTTCGTTCCTTGCTACAAATTGATGCTGTCTTTGGTGTTACAGATGTCCACTGGTGCTGTTTCACACTTGCCATCAGTTGATATGCTTGTTTACCAGATATGTTCAAAAAATAATTATAAATAGTAACTTAGACATGTGATGTTATTTGACCAATGAAATCCATAATGCATCAATGATTGACATAAGTCGATTTTTTAAGGCTGATGTGAGATATAAGAGTCATATAAGACAATATTGATTTAATCATATTGTATAGTCTGACATAAGGAATACTCAAAGTTTCATACATAACTACAATAGTGTTTTCCTTGTTGCTTCTTTTGCAATATCTCATGGTACCGATTTCCTGAAGCAACAATATATATCTAAGCTGTTTTAAAATTTGTAATCAAAAATTTATTATCATTGGGTTGTTATTTCCAGCTTAGAGATCTAAGAGCCGTAGGTAACAAATTTTATCATGTTCTACTTCCGAGGGAAAAAACCAGCTTGCTTAAGGAATGTAAGTATGGCACTCCTTTTCTCTATATAGTATAAAAAATGTTTCTGTTTGAATACTACTTAGTTGCATGCATTTTAGTAGGAAGAGTTATTGACAAAGAAGGTTCAGGTACAATCATTTCGTATCTGTTTATCATTTGTGAATGTAAAAATTATGTATATCAGAACAAATCGAGACTAGTTTATTGGTAATGTAACACAAACAAACTTCCACATACACACACACACACACACACACGCACACACACACACACGCACACGCACACACACACACACACACACAGAGAGAGAGAGAGACACCATTCTCTGGGTTGCGGTGGCATGGACAACATGCCTATAAATAAGACATCACAAACACCCATAACTAGTGAACAAATATTTATCTGTTACGTAAATGTGTGACCCAGCTGGGAATTGAAGCTGTTATCCCTAGTTAGCCAGGCTGGTTCATTACAAACTGGGGTATGGAGTTGTAGTTGTCGGTAATAAAATAATGCCTTTTATGTAGTTAATATTCTAAATAAAACTGTTGAAATATTCATAGAGATGGATGACTAATTTTTATGTAGTCTAAGTATATCTTATCTGGTAAAATGTTTTCTATGTTTTTTTATATTATCCTTTGGTGTTGTACACAGAACCATGTCATAATTGTTTTTTAAAATCTTAGTGATATTTGTATTATGTAATTTGAAATATATCAATAGTAGTGATAAAATAAAAAAATTTAAGTTTCACCTGTTAGCTTCCCACTGCAAAACTTCTGTGTATTTGTGGAGGCCTGAATTGTATGCATCATGCCTGCCAAAGGATGGAAACTTGAGAATTTTGCACATAGTGGTCAAGTGGAATGGCTAAATTTCATTGATAACTTGCCAATCATTCAGTGTTTGGGCATGTTCAACTATCAATTTTTAATCCGCATTTTTACAGGGCAACTGGAAATATGTTGGCAATCTGTTAGGGGATGTTTTTTAAATTTTCTAAGTTGAATATTGCACATTCTTGAAAGAACTTAAAATATTAAGTTATTGTGTATATGTATGTTACATAAAATTTTATATCTTATAAATAAGCATCATATTTTTATATTTAAGGGGATCTATGGGGCCCGTTACTGCTTTGCACGGTCATGGCCACAATTCTCCAAGGGGCAGAGCGAGCGGACAACTCCAATGATGGAGGCCCTGAGTTTGCAGAGGTGTTTGTCTTGGTGTGGATAGGTGCTGCAGTTGTCACGTTGAACTCGAAGTTGCTAGGTGGGCATATGTAAGTTCACATGCTTTCACCTCTGTCACTGTTATACTGAAAAGTTTTGTCTGTCTGTCTGTCTGTCTGTCTGTCTTTATGTCCCGTTAGAACTAAGAACGGCTTAATGTGTGAAAAGACGCGATTGCGCAAACAATAGGCAGTATAAAATATCAGTAAACCTAATTATGTCTAATGAAGGCAAAAAATATAAAAATTTAAATAACCATACATACATATATGTGTATGATTGTTGGTAATTTTATGTATTTTACAACTAATTTCTATATTTATATCTTTAAAACGGTGAGACCTTTTTTGAAATATGTACCACGGTTCCGAAGATTATCCTCCGCATACATACAACCTAACAAAATTTTCATTCTTTCCTTATTTCAGATCGTTCTTCCAGTCGGTGTGCGTGCTGGGCTACTGCTTGTTCCCGATCGCCCTGGCGCTGGTCGTGTGCAGAGTCGTCCTCGTGTTCCAACAGAACAACTTTCTCTTCTTCCTCCGACTCGTCATATCATTGATAGGCTTCGGCTGGGCAACGTTTGGTGAGTGCAGAGGCTTATGTGTTTTTACTAGTTGACTGTTAAATAATTTTTGTCAAAGGTGATATTTTTCACTTGTGACGATGATGGCTGGAGGACTTTAGGGGCGGTTAGATGCATAACAATGTGGAGCATTGGGATTTTATAAAAGGCTGGCGATAGGTCCAAATAATAATAATAATAATAATAATAATAATAAAGATGTCTCCTGGATTTTCAAATTGAAATTATTATTACTATCAAATCTATATCCTTAATTGCGTTTCATATATACGCGTACAATTTTTGCAAGTATATCTTATTTATGTTATTATCCTAACAACAACACACAATTTGTACAAGTCGGTATTTTTTTGTATTTTATTTGTGATTAGGGACTATTAGAATACAAAATGTTTGCATCTTTAACTATTTTTTTTTAGAATTTCTGGCCACTTCCACGGGGACTGTGCACATAGGGACTTGCTGAAGCGAATCTTAAAATGAAATTATTAATTTGAATTTCAAATTTTAACTTTTCAGCGGCGACCAGGTTCTTGGGTGACAGCCAACCCGAGGGCAAGAAGGCTTTAGCAGTGTATCCAATATGCCTGTTCTACTTCATTCTATCCTGGCTCGTGGTGTCCCACAGTAACGTTTGAGCACAACACTTCTATTGTGATACAGACACTTGTGAATATGTGTAAACGCACTAAGGCAATTTTATATTATTATTTCTAAAGTATTTAACGAGAATGTTTTATTACTGTGAGGTTTATGTAATTCATTTTTATTAGGCATATTCACACTCGGAATGTCTTGGTATTAGAAATGAGCAAAATTAGGAAAAGGCCATAATTATAATCATTATGAATTGGCGTTGTATTACTAAGATATTGGAATTATAACTGTACTTTTAAATATTAAATCGAATTTTTGATGCACTAGCAAACACTTTAATGACAGACTCGTAATTGGTTTTCGTTACTCGCTGCGATTCGTGTGAAAACCTTAAATGTCACTGGTGGGATAGTAATTGGGGCAAAATTGTAAATAATCATTCAATCGTTTTCATTCGTTATCAATATTTAATTTGTTCCACTGCCGAGCTGGGGCCGCTGTTATAATGAGAGGGGTTAAGGCCATGCGGCCTGGCAGATTTCACACCTTTGAGATCTTTATTGAGAACTCATATGCAAATTTCCTCACGAGGTTTTCCTTCACCGAAATCATCTATAATCAATTTTTTATACACGCAGAATTTGAGAAAATAATAAATTTGAACTGAAATGTTTAAAATTAAAAGTGAATGTCTCGTGACGTTCAGTGTTCACTAGTACGTGACGTAATAAATTCATATCTGGTATCGATTGTTATGGACTGGTAGCTCGTTACCCTCTCTATGGTAAAGGTGACGTCATATACGACGCCATGACAGTTTTTATTAATTTTGGCGCTAATATTTAGGTTTTCCGAAATGTACTATATTGTGTGAAAAATATTACCTTGTATTTTGGCTGTTAATGAAGGCAAATATTTGATACTTTAATTTTTTTCATCCAAATCGTGAGCCTGTACTTTGTGTGATTAAAATAACACTAAGAGAATTGTAAAATTTGAATGTATTTTTATTTCAGTTTCAGAATCAGTTTTGTTTTTAGAAATTTCAATTATTCGTATTGCCTAGTCGACGGGTACGATGCAGTTTTCACGAATAATCGATTAAGTATATTGCAAGACTATAAAACCCTTCGCAGACGGCTTCATACAAATATAACTTACCAAGTTTGATTTTATTTGCATTGATCGTGAACACAATATTCTATTGCTGTACTTACTTTATGTCTTTCCATGAAGTGATGTTACTTAATGTGGGTTCTAGGGATTCTCAGACCTTTGCGAAGATTATGAAGAACTCTGGTTTCCCCCATTTCATATCTCGTGATCCCACGTTAATTATGTTTGGCTAGTGTTTAATGTATATCTAGCAAAATGCCCTCGCTTCGTTTCGGAAAAACTACGCCTCACGCTAATAGTATTTACATTATTTTAAATTAATTTATAACTTTTTTATTTATGGACGGATTGCAATGAAAATAAGTGTTAAGTGATGCTACTGCAATACATTAGTGAAAACCAAAACAAAATCGGTTAAGCCGTTTTTAAGATAAGCGCGCACAAACGCACAGACAAACAGACAAAAATTTTAATAGCTATTTTTTTTAGGTTCTATTGCGTTAATAAAGGCCCCTAATGATAATTTTTCTCATATATTCTTCATGTACAAAAAGCGATCAGTTACAATTTTATTATATGTATATATATTCTTACGTTTAAATCAAACTGTGACAGTAGTGTTTGCGAGTATCCGGCAACAAGTAAAGTGAAAAAAAAAGGAGTCTGGGCAATTTATACACATAATTAGATTATCGTCTGTGAAGGTGTAATATATAAACATTCCATTCTACGATATATGTATGGGAAGGCTTAGTAATTAAAACGATATGCTGTATTGAATAACGGAAATTTTATACATATTTATTGATTAAAATACTACTTTGTGTCTGTAGTAAATTTTATTGAATACCTTAAAAAACATACATGTATCTAAAAATAAGTCCATGGAAATTCGAGACGATCAGTACACGTTGAGTCGAGCCGTTGCCTACGGCGACGGGTGCCCTATATAGACTAGTTTTGTAAACATATCAGAATCACGATATTTACACCAGAATATGACAAAATGTTGACATTATCAAACTATTATAGCGGAGGAATAATTTATTTGTGTAAAACTTTAGCTTTATTACTATCGTTAGATATCTATAGCGGTTTTCCATTTACCCGAAACAGTATATGATATTTATATTGAAATTCATAAACATTATTATCAGCGTTTGATTATGGAGCACTTAAATATTAGCCATACTGTATTGCAGGTCAAAGTGGAAATTACATACTGATAACTCCATACATAAAATAATAAAACTTGCTATGTCAGTCAAGGCTTATCTCTAACTTTTGATCTTCTACCTTTTGATCCTTTTTACCTACAACTTTATGGATTTTCGATTTTGTGCTAAGAATTGTTAAAACAGTTTTACATGATCAGTATTGTACGAAGTCTTACATTTAAAATGCTTTGACTACTCTATCACATAAATAGACAATAATCTACAAGCATGGACTATTACGTGTTCTGCAGAAGCGAAACGAGACAAATGTTAATACATAGATAATGCATACAAATGATAATAGTATCTATCGAATATTCTGAACGAGTCTTGAAGAGATTGTGTAAGATGAATATGAATTTAAAATTAATTTAGGTACCTACTTATTTTAAGACTATATTTCACGCCATATGAGGCGTGTTCATAAATAAATGTGCTACGAGTAGTGAGTTGTCCCCGTGGTGTCGGGGTGGATACGTTTTAAGTATAAACATAGGTAGTTGTGTCAACTAGAACAGCCTAATAGAGACGCATTAAGATAATTTAATAGCCTGTGAATACTAAATCGACCTAGAAGCGACGTATAGATAAATGCCTCACGATTGAGTTATTTATTGACATTTATTTAAAACATGACAGCAAATATAGAAAAAAAAACTATGTCCACAGTTCTTTTCTACAATGATTGGTGTGGCCACTTGAGGACAAAATAGGTCAATTTTACAACATAAATATTAATTAAAAACCACTATAAGTAATTGTTTTAAATCACGATGTGAAACTTAGTATTTGAAATGTTTAGCAAACAAAACAGCTAAGCGAAGCTAAGACATGACATGCAGTATTATAAATGGTTTTTTTTGCGTCTAAGTTGCTCTTTTTCCTAATCGAGTAACAAGGAATAAAATCAATTCTGGCAATTTATTTAAAACATCTGTCTACAACAGCAAATAGCCCATCGTGTCGATTGTAGATACGAAAAATTCTCTATCGTCTATTTGAAGCCGTCATTAAAACAAGTACGCGTAGATTAGATTCAGATAGTTTGCGTTCCGAATAAAAAAATGCGACTCAATTTGACGATGTCTAGTGGACATCAGCGTCAGACCTCAGTCCTGCAGAGTAGCTGCCAATTTGTGTAGTGTTGCTTGTGACCTAGGGCGGGGTCTGCAGGCAGGCTGCTATAAATGCCGTTCAGTTGGAATCCGAGCCACTGGATTTGTCCGGAGATCTTGGGGGCGTTTGAATCGGAGACCGGGTCGGCATCGACATGTGCATCTGGATGTTGTCTCTGGCCTTACGGAAGTTTTTGCCGCCGCACGTCAAGGAATTTCGGGGCTTGCGACGCGAGAAGTGACGTTCGACCCATTTAAGCATTGCTAACACTGAATCGGTTGATGACAGACGTCGCTCGGCCGATGTTTTTGTGATGTTTGAGGATGCGATGCGGAATGTTGCAGCCATACCTTTCAGAGCCTGTGAAAAGTAAAAGTAAGATGATTGAAGTAATATTATCTATTTTATTTAGAAAGTTTGGCTAAGTAGGTTCCGATTTTAAAAGAGTTCGTTCTCGAAGCGTTCTATTAGATTTACCTATTAGCAGTACCAGTGCATCTGAAGCAGCAGTTGGAACTTGTTATTGATGTGTTAGGGTACTTCTTAGTCGTTTTGAAAATCAGCGCTGTAATATTGTCCTTCGCCGCGTCCGAATTTTTTGACACTTTACTGCAGACTTATATTTTATAAAGATATGTTTTATAATGATTTCAAATCTCACTGAAATTCTGGCAATAAATCTTTTCTTCTATTTGCCGTGATTAGCTTCACCTGACGGTAAATGTGGCTTCTGCAACATTCAAAGCGGAGAAGAGAAAATATATCTTGAGGTAAAAACCGTTTGCGTCTGTACCTACCTATTACTTATCTACACGTATAACTGAAATTTCAATGCAGACACTACCTCGTAAAGTATCTGCAAAATTATTGAAATCTCTTTCTACTTACAATCATAGCGTCTTCGTCGGTGACGTCATCTCCCGCGTAAATGACTCTGATTCTCTCGCTCCAATCGAGGCCGAATGCTGTTCTCAGGATGTAAATGGAGGCACGACCTGTTAACAATAATTGTAGATTAATTAGAGATTAACAAGTGTAAGCCGCAAATTAAATGTTACGATCCCTAGTCCGGTTTTGGGAACATTGGACCATGTCTCTTTTTTCAAAATTGTAAATTTAGTTAAATCTTATTAAATATTTGTATGTTATTAGGATAAAATAATGTATCACATATCATAAAAGATAAATTCAATCATATCCTAAAATGCAATATGGGACTGGAAGATAGCCGTGTCGTGGACATACATTAAATTTCAAAGTCGGTGAATAAATTGAGTAATATTTTAATGTGCGCATAATATTTTTTTATAAAGCCCATTTCAATTCATATGGGAAGAATCATCAATAAATCTTGATAATATTTATCTTGACTATAAACAATCCAAAGATGTTTTAGTAGTCAGTAACAGTAGTTTAAATCTCTTAAATGTATTGGTCACGTCTGCAAGGTTAAACAATGTGCGTTTTGTTAGCGATGGCAAAATTTGGAAATGTCAAATGAAGCGAATGACATAAGTCATTGATTATCATTATGTCATCCCTATAAACATTACTGTTGATTCCAAACGATGTCGGAACGGACCGTTAGTCTATGTCTATACTACTATATAAATCTGTTGAGATTTTCGTGTATGTCTCGAGATAACTCAAAAACGGCGTGACTTTTTAAATATCGTCATCGAAAAAATATTACATTGTCTAGATGTCCTCAGGCCTGAGATAGATGTGCCTTCTTTGTAACTGTTATTGGTCGAAACCTAAAAACCTTAAAATCAAAATACAAGTTGCACTGTGAAGTAGTTTCGTAATTAGCAGATCCTCAGTGATATTAATCCGTGACATTCAAGAATCAACACATTCTTTTAACCTAGTTATTTTTTTTTATTCCACATACCTTTATTCCATTCAACAGGCGGACGCGCTTCAATGGCACAGTGGGCAGGTGCGGGTTCGAAGCCGGCAGCCTTGATGAGACGTCGGGCCTGCTCTGCGAGAGCCGCCCGCTTAGGTCCAGGGGTCTCGCGGAAGTGGAAAGTAAGAAGCGCACCCTTGTTCTCCACCCAAGCACCATCTTTGCATACCTGATGGATTAATCAATATTCCTACATAGAACCAGCTGTACGTAGACTAAATTAAGCCCTTGCTGCTGGTGAAAAACGGTCGTAGTCTTGTATCGTTAGTCATTAAGACTTGTCGAATATTATAAGGTCTGATTTATCTCCACCCTAAAGAACGGAAAAGTGTGTAACAATGGAATTTGATGAGTTTGGTAGTGGCAAAATTTCGTAAACCCTGTTGACATTGATAAGCACGGTCAGCAGGGTCAAGTTGTAATTAGAATTATGATAGTTAAGTGTTATCAGAGAACTCTGTGCGAGATAAAACTGAGCTGGTACACTGAAACCTGTACTAATTTAGAATTTCTTTCTGATGATTTCTAAAGGCTATGATGCTGTACTTCGACGCCCACATCAAAATATATCCGTATCAGCCACAATTTGCTTCGTTCCAAGCTATCCCACCACTTCGAGCAAATCGAAAGACCAGTGTTTATTTTCTGCGTGTCACAATTCGCTCACCTGTTCTTGCAGAGCTTTGAGTAGATCAACGACTTTGTCCTGTAGTTCCATGGGCATGGGATGGACGAACTTGCTTCCGTCGGGGTGTAGAATCTCCAGCCCGTGGTTACCTGCGTATGTGATACCTTCTATGCCCACCTGCGGAAAGAATAAAATGTTATAAATGTTCAAGGTTCGGTGAAACTTTCAGGTATATTGAGATGTAAGGGAATCCATCTTTGAGTCCAAGCTAACATCCACTGCCCGTGGTGCGGCCTGATATCAACGCACATAACAATCTGTCTGTGATGACTTCTATCTTCTATCATGAGCTCTGTACTACCCAGATGTGGACTGTGTGTCACTCATTTGTGGAGGTAATTTTTTCTACCCGCCCGATTACCTACCACTCTCTTTCTTAAATAAACAGTGAGTTTTCTGCGTGTTTCGGGTGTGAAATTAGAGTTAACACCCAGAATCACAAACTCTTCTCAGTCGGCAAAGCGTCGACGCCACCGGTGTGGGAAGTGACAAGTGATAATACTCATCTTAACATGATATCAATTGCTGACGTCTAAGGTAGACTACGTGAACTAAGAATTTGGGATATGCTACGGTAATACATAAACATCGTTGGACAGATTCCTTAAGTAACCTTCGACCTTTCATGCTAAACAAATATTTAGTAAAGAGTTCCAATGTCACGAGGCGAGTATGGCATTTAAGTTACGTAACATAACAAAGATACCGAGAACTGACCGTTTCTTTAGAAAAATGAATATACACAACATCCATATTATTGCTAAGACGCAGATAGCCGTTGTCAAAGTTCGAAAGATAACGCGATTTGTTATTGCAAAACGACTGAACCTACATATGATCAAAGAGCTGTTGTTATTGTAGAAAAGATAATAATAATAGGACTGATTTCATGCAGTGGGTAGTGTACAAATTAATAGATTGATAAATGAGAAACCACCTAGAATACTTTTAAATTATTTATAAACAGATACTAGTATTATTCGTGTGCGTTTCCATTAAGAGACCACGTTGTAATTTGATATTTAATATTAATTTTTAATATATTAACATTCTGTACACATATTTTAGTCACGAATTAAAAGGGCTTTTTCCGAGACACTTATTCAAAAACATGGAAATTTTATAAATATTTACAGACCTACATTATAAATTGTGTTTATCAATGAAAGTATTAATTAAAATGAATGTAAACATAAACTGTCAAAGCAGGGCCCGGAAAACCCGTTCATTTGATTAAACCTTTGGAAGGGGTTAAGCCGTTCGAATGTTACTCGTTCGTTTGGGTTAACTTTCGATCAGTTTAGCCAGTATAGGGATAAGCCTTTCGATCGAGTTAACCCTAACCAACCCCGGTTGTTTGGGATAGGGTTTTGAAGGTTTTTTTTTAAATACTTGTTATTTTTAATTAGCCTAATTCAACCGCTTTCTTTAATGAAAAATAAATCTAAATACAATCACGTTTAACATCAACATCGATTGCGTTCAATAGGGAATCACCTACCGTTGAAAACCGTGGAAGGGGTTTTTATTGGGTTTTGAGTTAAATCAAATTAATCAAATGAACGGCTTAGCAGCCTTAAATCGCAAACGAATCGAATATGTATAGAGTTTAAGACCAATTTAGCTTGCGCTCAGTCCAAAACCGGTTACCTACAAAACCTCTTGAGGGGGTTTTGAGTTAACTTAAATTAATTCAAACAAAGGGCTTAGCCGTATGAGCGGTTAATGTTTGAAAGGCTTACCAGTATGTAATGGTTTCTCAAAACCAGTGCTAAAAATACCCATTTAAAAACCCTTTCAGGGTAAGCGGTTCCGGGCCCTGTGTCAAAGGGCCTTTTTTCGGAACAAATCTATGATCCTGATGTGAACTTTGGCCTTATTCTTAGTGAAAATTAATTTGTTTTTGTACTTTAATGGTATATTTTCTGATTCTGTTTCATAAAGTAATCTTTAGAAAATAATTGTACTAAAGGTCAAACTGTGTATTTCTCCATTTATTGTACAACTGAAATCGAAATTCAAATTTATTTGTCGTAAACGTTTCAACTGAGCGACCACCGTTAACCAATTGTAACTTTCCAGACGCTGTTTTGACAAGCTGGGGATTGAGTTTACAATCGCTTAAGAACTTTTATTAAAGCTAGATTTGTTCCAAAAGTTAAAAATTCCAGAGTACTCCCATTTAGGTAAATGTATCTACGTGATCGATTGAGGGACCACATTCTGCATACTTATTTTTATTCGGTTTCTGAGCGGCGTTAACTTTTTGATATTAGTTTTTACAAATTCTTTACTAATAATAATCATTTATAGTCTTCGTAAATTACGGTTATGGAAGTCTACCGGTTACGTTTGAGGGACTACATTATACTGAATGTAAGTTTTAATTACTTAAATAAGTCTACTTTTACAAACTTTAGACTGGAGACTAAAATGCGAGACGCTGTCGCACGGTGGTGACGACGATAAAAAAATAAAAAACACACGATATCTATCACTATTTTCTTTTTAATTCAGTAGATATCTACAACTTATCTCACCTATGTACACGAACTAACCTTAAATTGAACAACTACAATAAGTAAAACGAATAATAATCTACAAATATAAATCTAAAAGGATAAATAATGGTTTTGCGATTTTTACACTTACGTCACAAAATACTCACCATATCCTTGACATTGTTGACATTTCTGCCGGAAATAATGGCGATGTACACATCGGACATGTTCGACAGGCGCTGCAGCGTGTGCTTGGTCTCCAGCGGCAAGGTGGCCAGGTCGGGGTGGGGGGCGATGGGAGCTAGCGTGCCGTCGTAGTCCAGCAGCAGAGCCAGCTTTTGTGTGTAGCCAATGTACCTGGTGGAGGGAACGAAGAAGAACTGTAGCGTTCGTGTGTGTTGCAATACATCTGTGTACATATGTACACATATGAAACATCATAAAAAATAAAGACTGCAAGAGAATTGCAGTTCTCTGTCATATAAATATTTGCTTCGGTCTGTATTCGAACCGAAGATCCTTTGTTCGGGCATACATTGTCAACTGTTTCGGTTACCTAATAATCTCCTATTCTGTAATTCACCTTCATAAACTGGACTTACTTGGACAGATACTCGTCGAAGTCATCAATGGTAACGGGTTGCATGGTGGTAGCGCCAATGTCATCGGCGTCTTCCTCCAGCGAGTCCAGGGCTTTAAGGAACGCCTTCATCCAGCTATCCACGTCGTTGACTTGTTCCCGCCGTCGAAGATGGTTCATACGCACGGTTCGCTCGTCTTCGGGCATTATTAGCGCTCTGGGCAACAGAAAAGATTAAATTAACAAAGATTTCCACTTCGAAAGTTTAGTACATCTTAAGGACAAGAGCAGAACTAAATCTAGCATACAGCATACTACATAAATCCGCTTGCTGAACAACCTTACAAAATCTGTGCTCATCACGTCCTACCTGTGAATAATTTCGGCAGCGTCATCTATCTCGTAAGGGTTGCAGATGAGGGCCTCGTGCATCATCTCTCCCGCGCCCGCGAACGGAGACACAATGAGCACACCAGGCGGCTTCTTAATCTGGCATGCCACGAATTCCTTCGCCACGAGGTTCATTCCGTCCCGTAGCGGCGTCACCAGCGCCACCGCTGCGTCGCGGTAGAACGCTGCCAACTCTTCTTGTCCGACACAGCCGTAAATATATCTGACGGAATACACAGATTTATTAGAACAGGTTTCAATTATCAGAAGACGTTATAAATAACGACCACATTATGATGTATTCGTGTCGGGCTATTACAATTTTTGTAAATTCGGCAAGCTTTATATTTCCCTAAACACTAACAACATTGATTGACCCGACACATTCATGAATGTCTCATTTATTAAGTAATCGTCTCGTGTCTCTCAGTTATACTATAGTTTTATTGACATTACGAATAATATTAAATTTAGTATTTGTATGCCTGTAAATATCATAAACTCACCTAATGGGTGACCAATTGGGCGTAGTGAATCTTCCATTGATTCGTCCAACAAGCTGATCCATCTCCTCCTTCAAATCTTGATACTCCTTGACATCCGTTCTAGACGGTACTGAGATCTGTAGCAGCACAACTTGCTCGATGTGCTCAGGATACTTCTCCAACAGCCTCTCAAAAGCTTTCAGTCTGTGCACTAAGCCTTTGGTGTAATCTAGTCTATCGACACCCAATATGACTTTCTGGTTCGTGGCTAGAACTGGCTTTGCATTTTGGGCCAACGTCACAAATCTGTCGAAGGGTACTCCGATCGGCAGTGGTCTGATGCAAATGGTGCGACCACCCAATTCCACGAGCAGATTCTTTCTATCTACACGACAACCCAGGTTTCTTTGGCAACAATCAATGAAGTTTAAGCAGTAATCTGTTATGTGGAATCCGACCATATCACAGCCTGCAAAATAATATTGGATGCATTATTTATCTTTGTAAAAGGTATAATGAATAAGTGCCATTAAATTTAAAATTACGCCATTGCTTACAATTGGGTACAAGAACAATTTACGTATGAGTGAATTTTATATGAGTTGCATTTACCTAGTATCCCTTGGAGGACTTCGTCAGACCATGGGAACAATCGGAATATATCCCACGGTGGAAACGGTATATGGAGAAAGAATGCCAATTTGCATTTAATATCATCCTCTTCAGCGCGCTGTGGATAGAAAAAACTTATTATAACATTGTGTTGATGATAAGGAACGTTTTAATTCAACATTTTGAATCTTTAGAACTTATGCCTTTGTGCATCTGGGATTGCCTCTCTGAAACAGAGGGATTAAGGATTCTATATGACCGAAGTTGATTTACTATTGATTTTGCATTGGCACCCTGTCCTGGAACAGCTTTGGTAGATATATACACTACCGGTCAAAAGTTTGAGACCACTAATAAAAGATTTTTGTTATTAGTAAATATTCTTAAAATATTGGTGATAAAAAGTAATCTGCACACCTGCATATTCTATTGTTTTTAAAGATTGCCTAAAAGCTAATTCTTTTGTATATAAGCCAAGGAAAGGGCCATAAACCAGCATTGTTTCCAAACTGCAATGTGAGCCGAAGAAGAGCTAGTCCGATAATCGATTGTAAAAATTTTATTACCTCATTACCGCAGCTGACACT